>CEMG01178510.1:21919-32334 GCA_001179705.1 Baeospora myosura
TGTACCCTGATACAACCCTGATATGCTCCTAGTTCTGGTTTGGTCCTGAACATTCATGAAGTGGAGAGAGGGAAACATTTATGTATGCAATTTACGATGATATGTATATCCAAAACTATTACTGGACAATAACGAAAGTCTATGGAGAGAATGACGATAAAAAGAGTGTATGCATATGTCGCAGATTTTTTTTTATCTAATAACAGTAATATTGAACAAGTCCGTGCGGAAATCCCCAGAATTCGAAAGCGATGGTCAAGATATTCAGTCCGTTGCCCTGCAAGAGTGCTTCTAAAAGTCCATAAAAAGGTAATGTAATGTGTCGTGATCATGGTCGAGCTGTGGGAGACGATGCGTTAGCGAGACAATCCAACATGAGGTCAAGAGGCACATACAAAGCTGCTCTTTGCGATAGAACCAGAAGTATCCAAGGACAACGATGAGCTGGCAAATAAGAGCTATCCAGAAGACAGGCTCTGCCATTGGACTCCCTGTACACTTGAGGTCAGAGTCTTTCAACAACTGGAAAGCGAGAGGACTGACCTTTAAGACCATCTGAGAAGTCCCACTTGGCCGCGTCTGGGAAGACACTGCCTGGGCCGATTCTGTTAGGTGCTGTTGCGCGGGCCACCATCACACAGATAGAGCCAATGATCTGAGAAAAGGCGAGAGTTGCGCAGACGTGCAGCCGAGAAAGTGTTTGCAGCAAAATCATTCCGAGGCCAACACCCTGCACGGCATCGAGAACACCGAGCCATAACCACAAAGACAGGCCGAGATACGGTCCGCCGGATCCTGCCCAAGGAATATAAAGGGCAAGAGATGAAGTACCCCATAGCATCTGACAGAGTCTGGGTCAGTCGTCACAACAATCACAGCCGCCTGTCTACGTACCTGACACCATCTGGGCGCACCAAGGCCAACTGCAAACACAGGCAGAAGCCAAGTATGAGTTTTACTGAAGTGCGTCAGCACTATAAGCATAGCCGCCCATACACCAATGAAGAAGGTGATGATGAGTAGGAGAATTTGATACTTGGGAATCGGAACATTCCACAAGAATCCCCAATTACGTCCGTAGGGCTGGCAGAAAGTCATTGAATACAGGAAGAATAGGGATATTCAGAGAGTCAAACGTACTCCGCTCAACCAATAGTCGCGCAAAATTTCGGATGCAAGGAACCACAGTACGAGCTTCCGACGGAAAAGAGTCTTCAGGAAGTGAGGGACTTTCGGGGGTGTTTGACGATAGTATTCTGGGGGGGGAAATGAGCCAGAGGGCCACCTGCTGAATTGTAAATACTTACCGGGAAGACCGTACAACATCAGATACGCAAACAGGAAACTCATGACCGCCAAGGGCCAAACGATGAGACAAATCCACCACGGAGGTGCATAGTCGTCGGTCCTTCCATTGAGCTGATTGCCCCAATACCATAAAGCCGCGACCCAGATTTGCTGCGAGCCTTGTACGACGCAGGCTCGCAGAGTCCAAACCTCCGTGGCAGCACCCTTCATTAACGAAATCAGCATATTGCATAAACTTTGGCGATTTTCGGGTACGTACCGCTTCTTCACCGAAATTGAGGCCGAAGAACAGGAACGCAGCAGCGGACGCGACGGCGTAACACCAAGTCGCAGCACTTGCCAGCGCCCGGTGAGCAGGAAGGAGGGCAACACTGACGGACGGAAGACCGATCATAAAGAAAGCAAGACCGAAAAAGATCCATGGCGCAGAGAGGACGTATACCGAGGGTTTGAGACGGAATAACGGATACCAAACCGCGGAGGCAGCAAGGAACACACCACCCAGCACATAGAGCTGAACATCGTCTTGCCAATTTCTGCCGGTCAATAGGGTGATCTGGAAGCTGGTTGCACTCAACATCTGAAAGGCTTCTAGTCAGCGACTACAACACAGTTGACCACGGAAACCTACCTGTCCCAGGGCGATGATGATGGTGTAGAGGGGCCATCCTGCGATTTCTCTCGAAAGCGAAATTTGTAGTCTGGTCATTGGAATGACTTCAGGTGGGCCAGCATCATGCCGCATGGGGCCGTCGTAGTCCGAAGGATTGTATATCTGAGTGTTCGGGGCTGAAAGGCTGCATAAGAATAGAGAAGGAAGAAAAAGAAAATCGAACATACAGTCAGGCCGAGAATAGATGGAGGGTGTCGGAGTTCCCCAGACGGAGTCTCGCTGAGATGATCGAATACTAGCGGCGCTCGACTCCAGTTTGTCTTTGCGGACTTTGCCAAAGAACGCCTCTTCCTGTTTGACTAAGAACTTCTCGATTGACAGCTCGTGCTCGGAATTCTTGGAGTTGAGGTTCTGCAATTTTTGTACAAATTCTGAGGCCACTCCTCCATCAGCATCGGTAAACTGTCGAATGAAGGACTTAGTACAGGTACAACAACACCATAGAGCTAACTCACCGAAGCGATAGCTTTGTTCAGAGGCGAGTTGGACTTCTCGTCCACGATTGAAGAGATTGACTCGACTGAGGAGACACGCGAATGGGCACCGAACGGACGATTGGGAGCTAGAGTGCCTTCAACGAACGGATCAGGTGCATGTCGCTGATCCTTGGCAATAGTCCGATTTGCTCGTTCCAGGAAGTCATTGTATCCACGGGGAGAATCATCAGATGCTGCGTTTGCTCTGGTGGCGTGGCTGAAGTAGTCGTTGTCTCCTCCGCCGTCTGTAGAGAAAGAGCTGCGATTGTCGTTACGATCGGCATGAAGGAGGCGAGGAGGGGCATTTAGAGGATCGGCGGTGTTAGGAGTCAGGGTGTCTTGACTCCACTGTCCAGGAGAACCAGGGGTGTTAATTCGAGGGCTCTCCATGATGCTACGATTGTCCCACTGAGGCTCTGAGGGATGGGACTGCTGTACAGGGTTCCAATCATCAGTCTCATCCACTGGTCGCAGTGCTGCGCCGTCACAATCCGACTCCCTCCAGGCATCAGAACCAGCAATGCTGCGACTAGTGTTGATACTGCGTTTATGGAAGTCCTCCATCCGTTGACGCCATTCTACGACAGGGAAACGTTGGAGGGCAGATCGAGCCCGCAAGACGGCTCGTTCTTCCTCTGACGACTTGAGAGCCATCTTGATGGTTTTCGTCAATTGGGATAACATGTGCGCCGTTGAACTAGACTCGACAGGGTACCACTATGGAACGAACAGATCAGTCTCGCACTTGCAATTCACATGAATAGACTTACCCAGCCAGGCATCAGTCCCAATCCTCCGAGACGACTACCAACACCAAGAGCACCCTTTCTACCGAACTCGACTGCTACAAGACCGAAAGGCTCATCACGGGACGGGATGAGAGCAAAGTCAGCGCCGCTGAAGAGATAAGGAGGCAGAGCCGTAAACTCTGGCTTGGAATAAACACGTTCGGGATAGAGTTCCATGAGCCTAGCAAGTTTCTCGGCTGCGAAGCGGCCATACAAATCGATGACGGGCCCAACAGCAATGAGTTGAATGCTGGGGCGCTTTTCCAGTCTATCCATATGATACGTGAGCCAAATTTCCAGAGACCACAAAAAAAAATTACACGAACAGAGATGGCATAACATCGGCAATAAGATCGACACCCTTCTGCTTGGACCACCGACCAACAAACACGAAAAGATCCGAGTCAGGATCCTGCTTGATACCTGCCCATTCCTGGGCCTGACGTTTGTGCTCCGGTCTAGCGGCTTCGGCTACTTCATCGATTTGAACATTCTTAGCCTTCATAGGGGCCTCATCCAACGCCGCAATGTCACTTGGATCCGGGTTAGGAAGAGAGTCGACGTGTTTGAGAGTCCACAGAGCTGGATAACGAGCCCAGCTGCGTTTGCCGTACTTGTCTGAGACACCAGCAACACCAATGCTCTTCTGGTGCACACTGATGAAGGACGCGGCAGCGTGCAGCAGATTGAAGGTGTTACCAAACTGGACATATTTGGTGCAGTGCTCCTTGCTGATATTGAATGCCGAACACACTTCCTTCATCTCCTCTTTTGTACGAAGAGGCCATAAACCTTGAAATTCGGCGTTGTGAAGCGAGAGACAAACGGGAATGACTTTGGGCAGGAGGTAGATGGGAGCAAGAGCACCGTGATAATCGTTGATGTGGTAAATATCGATCGTGGGATTGCGGCGAATAGTGGCTGCAACGGCCTGATTCCAGGTGGAGTAGAAGATGGCGGAACTGAGATCGTCCATGCGCGCAGGATAAGGGTCCGCCTTGGTTTGAGCGCGGAACACTGGGCTGTCGAGGATGACATAGGTGATGTTATCCAGAACGTGAGTTTCGACTTCAATCAGGTAGGGTTCTCCAAAGATGATAACCTCAATAGGCTCGGCGGGTTCACCTGCAGGGTAATCGACGTCCTTGACTTTTGGTATCACCCACACAAGGTCAACGTCAGTCATGGCCTTGCCCATGAGACTAGACATGACACCAAGACCACCGATCTTGACCTTGATTTTCCAGTCGATAATCTCGTACTCCAGAGTCGAAATGAGGACCTTTCGACGTTTATTCTTGTCCTCCGGCCAGCCAATGATCTCAGCGTTGTGCTTGTGGCCGAACAGCTTCTTTTCAGAGGGTGCGCTATCCTTCAGATCCGCGGAAGATTTGTTGCCCAGGCCGAGAATGGGGAAATAGCTGGTGTTAGATTTGGCCTTGACACCATACTGATTATGCTTGATACCGTAGAAGGACCACATGAAGATCAACACCGCCAATGTACCGGTGATCAATGGGATGGCAAGTAGGAGAGCATACATGATGGCACCGACGGATGATTGGCCGCGTGGTTTTAGACTCCAGGTCATGGTGGAATCGTCGACAATGAGGGACCAGGCAAGATGAGGAGCAGGAGGTGCCGACATGTTCAGGTAGTTGGGAGCAGCAGTGTTGGGCGGAAGACGATCCATCACGCCATCACCGTCTGCGTCACCATAATAGTAATCGTCGAAGCCCCAAACATTGAGCTGAACGTAAGTGGGCCATGAAGCCATGATCTCCAACTCCCAATTGCCGTCCGAATTTTGAGTCATCAAATTCGGTAAGCCCTTGTCGAAACCCCACGTATTGAAAGGGCCACGAGCTAGGAATTGTGGAACACGACGTTTGGATCCGGAGAAGCCATAATCAGCATGGACGACAGCAGATGTCGATAGCGCCGCCTGACTCCAATCTATAATTCAATGAGTACACTTGTATACGCGATAGTCTGATGCGGAAGACTTACACTGCACTGTGATGTGATCACCGTCCCAGAATAGGTCCGAATCTGTGAAGACGCTGGACTCAATGGTTGTGGTGTCCTCCCAGCTCTTCCATGCGGTCCAATTTTGACCAAAGTTCCACGAGTAGCGGAAAGTCTCCGCGCCCAAAGCTTTGTGAGTGAAGAGATACTGGCCATTGGACTTCGTAAATCCCCCTGCGGTGTCATAGTCGTTCTCTGGGAAGACCATCACATTGTCAGCGGCGCCTTTGCGCAGCAGAAGATGGTCAACGCTCTGAGAAAGACGTCAGTGATTTGTGCTCAATGAGAAGACGAGATAGTCTTGAACGTACCCCAGTTGAGTTTCCGGCGGAACTTTTGGGATTATTGACATTGATGGTCAAGACGCCGTCAGGGAAATTGGTCAATGTGGCAGACCATGACCATTGGGATGTCGAACCACCAGACAGTTTGGATGGATCTCCGGTGATGCCATTCTGGCAGTTAATGCTGGTGATCTTAGGAGTGGATCCCTTACCAGACGACGCCATGTCCAAGGTGATACTGTTGGTGACTGAATCGCAATTCATGGTTTGGTCGAATTCGATGGAGATGTCGACAGTAGTTGCATTCACATCACCAGCATTGGCCAGGATGCGGTGATCATGCCCTGGGCTGAACTTGGTCATTGTGGGAAGTGGGCCTACCCACTGGGCGACAGGGACTAAGGCTTTAAACCCGTGCCCCTCGATTTCAATCGTGGGCAGACAACCAAACCAAGGAGCCTTGCTGTCGTTATTGTAGGACGATAGCGAATCTTCGAGCGTATATGTTTCGTAAGGAGCAAACAGATTGCGAATGGTGGTGCCGGAGGTGAAAGGAGATGAGATCCACAAACTCTGTTTGCAGTCGAACGTCCAGGTCTTCGTCGAATTCTCGTTCGTGTACAGAAGCCATACTTGGTCGTTGTATGTACCCTTCAATGTTTGAACATTGGGGATCCCGGCTCTGGAAACGGACCAAAGACCCATCTCAGTGACGGTGCCGTTGGAACCGGGCCGCTCGATGGTGTACGTCCAATTTCCTCGCTGGACAAGGTTGAAACCGTCTTGGAGAGCGCCGTACACTGTTCGAAGATAATTAAAATGAGCGAACATGCGTCGAGAGTCGGCTGTGGGGTCGAAATGGTCGAGTGCGTTCCAATCATCTTGGCAACCCATCAGGGATTTGTCCAGCGGCATGTTGAAATATTGCTCGGACCCAAGGGTGTAGCAACCATGACGCTTCCACGCTTGATTAGCAGTCATAGCTTGACGGCTATTAATGGAGCATGAGAGGCTATCTCCGAGTGTGGATATACGAAGACATACCCGTAAAGATAATTGGAGGCGCCAGTATCATAGAGGTAGAAGTCTTGCTCTTCTCCATAGAAAAACTGGTAGAACTTTGTGAGAATGTACTCAAGGTCAGATATAAAGGGGCCGCACCAGAGGGATACCAGGCATGACCAGAGTGGTGATGAAGGTCGCAAGTGCACTTTTCTGCGTGCCATTCGCCAAACTGGGCCAGCGGAAAACATCGAAATTGCTCGTGCCGTACATGTGCCTGGGATCCACGACGCCGGTGGCAGGGTTCAGGAAATCGTTGTTCACGAACATCTGATTCCACGCAGTAACGAAATTGATGTCGACATCATAAGCCACCTGCAGATTTCCGTCCATTCCAAGGAACCGACAGAGGGAACGGTAGATGGAATAATGAAAAGCGACGCCGTCGAGAGCATTGATAGGCGCTTCTCGAAGGAAGTATTGGTCCATGGACTGTGTGACATTCGCTGCGGCCAAGAAACCAGGGGGAAGCATGGTCGGAGTGCGCCCACGACCACTGAAATGAGAGAGTCAGAGATGGTCGGGATACAAAGAAGACTGACGACTAACATATAAAGGGATCCGAAAGTGTCACCACCAGTGACTTCTCCAGGAATGAAGAAGTTCTTTTTGCCCAAATTAGCAGCACACGCCCGAGTGCTGGAAGCCCAATCGGCGAGTGCATCGACGGTGACCTGTGTCGCTTTGTCGATACGGATGGCGTCGACGTCAAGAGCTTTGATAGCCATGCACGAGAACACCTTGAGTTTGGACATAACTTCAGGCTTCCACTCCCGCAGACGGTCCTGCACGGAGGCGAATTTGGACAACTGACGTTGCCAATCAGGATGCACACCAAAAGCCTCCATGTCTCCGTATTGATCGAAGTCGGAATCTAAGCAACCGTTGGTCTCGAGAGTCACGACTGATGCATCGTCCTCCCAGAATTTGGGCAATACACATGTCGTGTTGCGCTCGTTGATGATCTGATCATAAGTATGTATGATGTTAGCACGATGACGGCATGCTCGAGGGTTCAAAACCGCTCACGTTAAAATCAGCGTATTCGGTGAAATTCCATGGCATGTAGCGAGGGTTCTTCCAGACACCATCGTACTCGTTGAGATCAAACGGTGTACTGACATTCAGGTGACTATGGGTATGACAGGTGTTAGCGCCAAATTTGTCTCAGACGGCAAGTTAGCGTACCCTTCGAAACCTATGAGATCAGACATGGTTCCAACAGTGAAATCCGCCATCAAATACATGTTATGGGCATGTATGGCATCGATGGTGTCTCTCCAGTCATCAATTGTTCCCCAATGAGGGTCGAGGACAGTGAAATCGAGTGGTGAATAACCTAACGTAAGGAGACGATAAGGTCAATCGACAGTGTGCAGAGCGGATAACACTCACTGTCCGCTTGCCATAACATGTTCAGGAAAGGTGTGCCGGAAATGAAGATGACCTTGATGCCCATGCCCGCAAGATAGTCAAGTTTAGACACCAGGCCTTTTAGGTCTCCGCCGTAGCGAAGCTGCGTCTCTCTGTAGTCGGCTTCGAACATGGAGCCGAAGTAGTCATTATTTGATGGGTCTCCGTCAGCGAACTTGTCCAACAAGATGGTGTAGACGGGCAATGCTCGCCAATTGTCTGGTGAGGGAGTGTAGGTCGCATTGGGGCGACTCGACTGGTACTCGAGCGGTGACGAGGCATCCTTGTTGATATTCAAATTGTAGTCAGCAAGGTCGTCGCGATATGGGGAGGCAGAGACGAGGTTGGCGAGGAGCGATAACGCTGGCAAGGCGGCGAGCAACCGCATGGCTAAGGAAGCGAAAAAGACACAGTCTTAGGGAAAGAGGAGGAACGGAGAGGAAAAGAGGGTCGCTGACTGCGAAAAGGATTACGAGCGTTTGAAAGCTCTCTACGGCGGGGGTGATAGAATATAAAAGTGAGGAAAGAGGGAAGCAGCGTTGCTGCAGCTGTCTAACCGCTGATTGACGTCCGAAAAAGATCCCTAGCGTCGCGCCTCTTATTTGTACACAGCCACAACCATGGGAATTTGAAGTTGCTTCCGGACCCTGACATCGACGCGGTCACTTGGTGCCTCTTGNNTCTTGGTGCCTCCTCTTCAATGTTCTCCCCCTGCTTGGTTCGAGTTCTCCGATAGCTTACTCAGATTCTAGGGGCCTAGTCTATGTGCATCCACCCATTTCATCCTATGAGCCCGGACGCTCTGTCAATGAGCGGTAGCGGAGGGCAGCCTATAGGGCAACGGCGATTTTTTTCGGCTACTGCTGCCCGAAACTTCGAAACTCCATTACATACATGTTCTCGCATACAAATGCAGATGGTTGTCAGTGAGTCTGACACCGCATGGTGGCATTGTGATGCGCTCACTGACGAGCCTGGCAGATCTATCATTCAATTCTCATATGCTTATCGTGTGCCATCTTATATTGTATACTTACAGTCTTTTGCAAGTCTATACAATCCAGGATATGTGGTGAGATTCTGGTTGGCCAAACAGCAAATACCTACCGCTCACAGATAAGCATCGGTGAGACGATCGACTAAACTTTGACTGTTTCTAATACTAACGCCTTAGACCTCAAGGGATATGCATCTTCAATTGCAACCTCGATGCAGATGCCGCCCGGTACGTACCAAAAGATTCACCAACGAACTCGTATCCCGAGGCGACGTTCAATACTTTAACTCGACGATATGCCAAGCAATTCGCCATATTTCTGCATTAGCCTCAACCACTGAAGTCTCCGGATCCTACCTCGAGCGGATCACTGGGGCATGGCCTTGACAAGTGCAGGCGCCTTTCTCTCGACGTGACTTCTTGTGGCAGTGGTACCACAGGGTACATAACAGTGTTCATCATCCTCGAGGATGGCAGAACACTATCACGGTCAAGCATCAATTTAAAAGCGCTGGACCATGGGCGCTGTACGTCAAGCATAACTATTTCTGTTCAAATTTATATGGTTTCCTTGCCACCGCCAGAATGTATGTATGAGACTGTATATGGCGAGCTCCGACCATCATCTCCCCTTCAAATGCAACATAGAATCATCTGGACAGTGTCACGATATCGAGAGGCGTCCCTGATGCAGGAGCTTGCAGAAGCTGGAGGCGGCTCAAGTCAACCTTGGTCACTTCGCTACTTTTTCGGCCTCGCCTGACTTCTCTTCGGAATCTTAGCATCGCGGCCGTATTATTCACGGAGACCAGCTTATTGCCCTGCGCCACTGGAAGGTCAAACACTCACTGAAACAACTTTCCTGCATGGCCATTAATTTCGTGTTCCTTGTGATGTACATAGAAATGCGGTCATCCCACTGACTCTCAGAGCCGCGGTTGGTTTCCGAACTTCAAGTATCAAATTCTTGTAATGATATGAATTGAGAACGAAGTACAGACCGGCGCGCTTTCTTCTTTTCCTCGTTGTGCCTGTAAATCTGAGTACAAAATTCACATTTCACGGTGACCCTCAAGCTCCCTCAAGCCGACGATATCAACCTGGCAGGACCTGGTTGCCTTGACAACGGCATAATCAGGCCCAAGATAATGTATTGTTTATGTAATCTGAATATCGTTTCAGCTCATCGTTCCTGCTTTGCCGCTCACTCCCGCGAGTCCACGTTGCTCACTGCTCTGTCGACGCCGTTAGAACCTGGTTCTGGGACAGACAGACGCCAGCGAGCTTCAAGAACCTCCACGATCCATTTGCCAGCATCCGGAATCACTTTGAGGCAGCCGAGATACGGCCCTTGTTCTATATAGCCGCCTGCAGTTTGCAACCTTC
>CEMG01178529.1:958-16195 GCA_001179705.1 Baeospora myosura
ATTCACCAGTTCAGGAGGAAAATCTGCTGGACATTTAATCAAGGGTAACCAGCGAGATTCAGGTTGAGAATCGTCGCGAGCATGAGCTTGTATCAGTGCTGGAACTGTTATATTGTCCTGGTTGCATAGTGAGGGTACAAAGGGTGGTCGTACGGAGGCGGACATGGAAGTGAGAGTCAGAGAAATGAAGCGGGCGGAAAAAGTAAAGCCATCAATTCAAGATAGGGGCTTTAACAATATACGGGCGATTGATATTTCGCGTTGATTTCGCGACTGAGCTACTTGAAAGAATTGGCTGCGACATGTATATACAGTAGCAAAAAAAGAGGGAATTCAACAAGAGTTTTCCCCGCATGTACTTACATAAATTTGCTAATGTCCAGTGTCCGTAGCACGGTTCGCCCAATTTGAAGCGTCTTGGAAGCATCCCACTACTCAGTCAGTAGCAGGACAATATGCTTCCAAGTCGAATCGTAGCGAAGGCCCTCTTATCAGCTCATCTGAAGTGCGGCCGAAGTCTTGGAATCTAAGACTTCGGGCGCCCTTAGCTCATCATGTGGGCAAGATGGTCTGAGCCTGAAGTTGGACTGAACAATAATCAGAGTCCATCACTATCGACGCAAGGGCATCAGCGACCTGGGACCAGAATTTTTGAAACGTTCACTTGCCGGTGCTCATTTCGACTGTCCGAAATCGATAGGAGCTCTCCGAAGACTCGGTCTTGCAATTGAAAGGTAGTGGAATATTGATACAATGATGATGATTTGCTTGGGATGCTGTGGGTTCCGGAGCGTTTCGCGAGCTATGGACCGTCTGGCGCATGTTCAGGATGAGTCGAGAGACTATTAATGTGGTAATCCTGCAAATACACGGCGTCTGGGTGATTAGGGACTACGCATAAGTTAGCACTATAAACGAGATGGACGAACAGTGTGCTAAAGCTTGTATTGATTGCCTGCAAATCGGGCTAGTCTACTTCAGCTTGGTGTATAGAGGAGAGAAACGATGTCGAGTCCTCACCGGAAGTAGCTGATGAAGAAGGATTAGAACGAAAGAATATAAAGAGACGAAGAAATATCAAACTCACGACAAACATAAGGACCGTGACGAGATTCGCAATAGAAATGATAGCAAAGTATAGAACACCTATGAACTGGGTGAGGAACGGGGCTCCTTGATGAAAGATTGGTACTCAAATGACGTGCTTACCGTCGCGCAATATCAGATTTAGAAGCGGAGAGGAGTACTTCAGATTCCGCGTTTCCCTGTACAGTCTCAATGTGCGGTACAGTGTGGCAAAGAATGTAACTGCATCTATCGAGGTCGAAGAACGATGAATCTTCCGAATGGTAGTACAGTGTTTGATCAACTCACCGAACACTAGCTCGGCGACCCAGGTATACACGAATCGTTTGGCACTATGGGTATGTTCAGCAGTTTCCCCGGGTAACTACAATGCAGGTGAGGCTCACGGAGGGTTCTTGGACACCAGTATGCATCCAATCAGGCCTGCAACAGAATCAGTCAGTTCGGGGTTCTTCCGGAAAAAATCGATGCCAATCGATGGCTGAATGCATACCCTGTGGGAGATCAAGGCTTGTCCCATCCGTGAATGCCCACTAAATGCGGCCAGCCGTTCAATTGGTTCATAATTAAGAGCTATAGTAAACACTCACAACTTTCACAGACAGTTGAGCTACGAGTGCCAGAGCTGCACAGACCACAATAACTCGATTTCGGAAATAGATGGCGTAGAGCCGCAGTATGAAGATGCCTAATTATTCTGTGAGTACACGAAAACACTGTGCGGTGAGAATCATGGAAAATCTGACTTACACCCTATCACGAGAGAAGAGAAGAACCGCAATATCTGCGGAAAGAGCACATAGCGATCACATACGCTCTTGCTCCAACGCGGATCGTGCATAGCTAGGGATTCGAATTCAGATTGGCTTTACTCCTGGAGGAAGAAGTTCGTATACTTACAGACCGTGATAATCACGTAACCCAGTGGCGACAGGTATCGATTCTTCAAAGGACAGAAGTCAGTGCAGATGTCTTGAATCTGAGTGGAATATTCTACTAAGAACCAGAGGACTGTCATGAGGGAGAACTTTTGTTTCCATATGAGCTCCACTTCATCGGCAAAGGTAAGCATCGTATCATAGTAGACCATAACTTCAATCGAAAACGCATCATGAGACGCCAATGATACCGAGAACGATACTGCTCACCACATGCGACGAGGGAGTACATTTTCAATGCAAATCTGTCTCCAACACCAGTTCCAAGTCGTCAGCGCCACGCAAACGAATACACATCAGGCACGCACATGTGTTCTGCGGTCAGGGCAGCCTCTTCGGACGTGAAGTTAGACATCGCAAGTGTGTCTCGAGTAAGAGTGCGGGAGAAACCAATCTTCAAAAGCCACAGAACCCGACATTTTCAATGTACCGAGATGACGGCATAACAGCCGGAGCTTGTAAGATTAGCATTGCAGTAGTGCTGTTAACATTGCTTGAAGATGTGAGGAAACTGGATTGTTCGATGCGCGGAGAACGCCGGAATCTCAACAGCAACAAGTGGGAGGAAGCGCGAAAATCGGTGCTTGCGTGCACAGCTTTGGGTAGATGGGCGCCTATTGGCGTCTAAACAGGATGAACAGCGGGCTCGTGTCCTTGAGCTGTTGCAGTGATGATCTCACGCCTCATAGAAGCTAGGAAGTATGGATGCCGCAGATAATTAGCATACTGAAACTGATACGAACATACATGATAAGCCCGCCGTTTCGCCAGCCAAATCAACGCACACTGGAACGATGGCGTCTATCTCAAGGGAAGTAGCTCTCACACCACAGCTCATAGACATCTTTCAGCGCCTGCAGTGTGCGTCAAAGTGCGTCAGAACACATATCGGCCTCGCGTCGAGAGCAACATACCAATTTAGATCCATGTCCACTAGTTCTTCTCGTTAACCAGACTGCCGGAAGTGTTGTCCTTCTTTGGGTCCATCGTAAGCTCGTCCACCTCTGTCAAGCTGTTATCTCCATCGCTGAGTGTCACCACAGGCCCGTGGAACCAGTAGATACCACCGTATTTTGGGAAAAAGTAGTAGATGGTGGAGAGCAGGATCGTCCCCCCCATGACGAGAACAGTGTAGTTCATGCTGTTTGCGGTAACCTGAGGTTCAGCCGGGAAGAGTAAAACAATCGACATGAATAACATGAAGGACACTGCGACGATAGAAACCGTAAGACTCTGGGCAATGATTAGTCTGATTTGCTCCACGGGATAAGACTTAGACAACATACGAGTGGACCAAGACTAAAGGGACCAGGAACGAATTTATACCCGCCGAGCCACCTCGCCGAGATGACCAGTGACATAGCCAAGTATTGGCCGACCACCGCTACAGCAAAGATAGCGCCGCTTGCAGCTGGACCAGAAAGTGCTATCAATCCAAGAGCGAGACCTGTCGACGCCGACAACCAGACACAACGAATGGGTACTCCTTGAGTTGGGTTGATGTTGTAGAGGAATTTCGAAAAAGGGAGGGCTCCTAGTAAGCCACCAATACTGTTTCAACGTGCGGTCCCGGTGGAAATCGTGACGTCAAACCCACCATCCCTGCTGAATGCAAAGATCTGTCTAGAAGACGTAGTCATCTGTAGACATGGTCACGCCGATACTGCTCGCGAGATACAAAAGTGACACACGACACTCGTTCCCATCATGAACCTGAATGAATGTCAGGCGCATTCAGAATCGGATTCACGAAAGGACCTTACTGCGCAAGAATGATTAACGACCAGAGAGCCAATGCACCCTTAGTCCCGAAACTATTGAATAGTATCTTCGGATGGTTATCGTTAAATGTCAAAAAGCGACTTTGACTTTCCATTTACTATCAACACTCCGCTTACCGTTGCCATAGGTTGTCCGATGGGATCGCTGACAATAGCCACCATATCTTGTCCCATGTTAAAGGTCATAGCAACATTGAGGGCTGGAAGAACGTCTGTCAGAAGCGTGTGATGAAGAATAAGAAAGAGTCGTACCCCATCCAAGAGCACATGAGAGACTCGTCGACAAGATGATAGCCCATGGAATAGCAACGTTTGCATTCCGCGCTTCTTCACTTATATGAACGGTCGAATCGAAGCCGCCTATAAGACAGATCAGACATTGAGCGGCCTTGAGATTGATTCGTGCATACCGACAACCCAGAGAGGTGCAAGAAAGCCAAGAATGAATGCGTAGCCATTGGGCCAGACAGACACTAGAAACAAACTTAGCCAGGATAGAAAAGTTAGGCGGATTCAGAAACGCTCACAATTTTCGAAGTGACCAAACGCAAAGCTAGCGTCGTTCTTGATCTCTGCCGGAGTTGCTGCCGGAAGACCTATGATCACTGCAAGGGCGATACTGCAACTCTCCTCAGCTCAATCCGTATGAAAGCAAACGGGTTCCTTACGCAATATTCACCACGATGTAGAGGTTCTGTAGCTTGGCGATGACCTTAGTAGCCAAACTGCAGACACATGCATGGCAGAAGATTAATGCAACGTATGCTCCGCTACATGCAACAAGCTATATAAGAGTCGGATCGCCAAGGTCTGAAGACACCACTCACAAGACGTGGTACGTTGTGGGGACAAAGGTCCCTCCAGAGCCGATATTAGCTGTGGCCATGATTTGGACGGCACAGCCCCATTCAATGCCAGCAACTCCGCTGATGTATGTGATTGTGTTTATATCTAGGTATCCTTAGTTAGAAAGGATCCGGAATGAAAGCAAGGAAGCTGACGCCACGAACATCCGGCCACCCAACATAAATAGTTTCTGTATCTCGGAGAGGAGAACTTGTACGTCCAATAGTAAATTCCGCCAGCCGTCGGTGCAGCTGAGCCGAGGTCCGCCATTGCTAGTGCTATGAACATCAAGAAGAAAGAGCAAACGGTCCACTGGACCATTTTGAGATGTATCTCGTAGCGGGAAGATCCTTACTCACACCCCAGACCATCACTACAGGGCCTCCATAGGGAATAGAGAACGTAAGTACCGAGCTAGGTTGCATGTATGAGAAGGGTAGTTGAAATTTAGTCGAGCAAGTAGTACTCACGCAATCGATGGCAAAATGCTGATTATCGAAAAGCCTAGACCAAAGACTTCCATAGGAGAGAAGTCTCGTTTGAACTCTTGTTTATACCCCAACTTCGCAAGAAGTTCTTCATCGCTGGACCTATGTTCGTTGGCCTCAAGATTATGGGCCTGTTCGGTGTGAGAGTGCATGGAGGGCAAGTTAGATGCAAGACGCTTCGAAACCTATAGCAATGCTTATCAGTGAAAAAACTCCGTGCTTCTTCTGGTGATACCGGATTGTGGGTGAAAACCATGAATAGGACAATCGACAGAAATGACCGAACAATCAAACCTTGTCGCCCGAAACTGTGTTCTCGATTAAATGGCGGAGTGTCGAATCGTCGACCGGCGAGTCTGTATGCGCATTGGTATTCAGGGAGAGTCGTCATCCTGTGGCTGTTCGGGTGTATATAGAATGTCCAGTGTGATGTCAAAAAAATTCTAGTTGCAAGCGCTCAAAGAGGTTTCACGGTTAGGGGTCTCTTCCACTTGCGGAGCACCAATTTAAAACGCAGTGAGGGAAGCTTAACCTTGTTCATAGCTGTATGAGTAGTCAGCCAATTCAGCGCAGATTGAGTGGGATCGATAGGTCACCTGCAAACCGCCGGAGATGTAAGGACTCTGCGCTCTACCTCTTGGGAAACACTGGATAGGTAGAAGCTACGTTGATGATTTGATGCACTCGGCCGAAGGAAAAGGGCAAAACCAGCGACAGTCGACAGTGAAGAAAGAAACGATGCAAATTTCCTACAACAGAACAAACATGCGGTCAATCAATGAACGACAGAGAACTTGTACGTCGAGCTCCATTCGAAATCCCTTCCAGGACCGTCTGTAACGTTGATTTCACTTCATTAGGAGGCCCACACCCAGTATAAATAAATCGACGCACAAATCTGATCAACGTTCCACTCCGGCGTGTTGATAGCATCAATATACCCCTCCTGTTCGATAGCCACAGCAGACCATTTGCCGTAGGTAAACGACGGGCCGCCGTGAACGGCTTTACGGGGGGTGTTGAGCCAGAATGCCGTATATACTTGTACAGCAGGTTGGTTAGTGGAGATATCGACTCTGCAACGGACGGAATGTAGTTAGTCGGTAGAGTCAGTTTCTCGGTAGGTGCGCTTACCTGATGCCGGAGGTGTCACTCCAGAGAGATGTACCGGTCCGGGTATCTTCGGCATGGTCGTAGATCCAGCAACCATCGTATCCCTGACATCCTGACGAGAGATTTCAGTTCTGGAGTTCGACACACGATATCGTCCTTCTTACCTTGGCCACAAAGATCGACAGTATCGTTCCACCTCGCGCCAATCTTCTGTTCCTTCCTGAAATCAAAGGGAGTCCCCGGGGCAGATATAAAGTTGCCGGTCGGGATAGCGTCACCATCTACCTCGACCACTTTGGACGAATCAACCTGGAGGTGATGCTCGAGGATGTTGGTGTTGTTGTCCTTGATAACGTTACCGTTCGCGTCCTGGAATGCATCGAGATTCCTATCAGAGTACAGATTAGAGTCTACTTCGGAGCCGTCAACATGATCATTAGGATCCGTTTACCAGTATATGTGCTGCGTGAGCATGATCGGCGTCTTCTCCGTTGCTGTAGCATGCACAGTAGTTTTTAAAACGCCGCCGTTTGAAACAGTGTGAGTGGCCTGAATATATATAGGGTAAGTGATTCGACGAGGAGTAGCTCCGATAGTAGCTTCAAATAGGCGCTCACATATGCTGTTACATTTCCCGGGAAGCCTTCATCCGCAAGGTCGATATGCTTGAAAGTAACGCTGGTCGCAGTCTGCGCGGAGATAGTCCAGTTGCGACGATCCCATCCGTAGATACCCCCGTGCAGGGTGACCTTGAAAAGCCCATGCTGTGAGTCAAAGCGTTTTCGCTGTAGTTCAAATTCATACCTGGCCTGAAGACAGAGAACGTTAGTCAAAGAAGCCCACGAACATATAAGAAGAACTTGCCGTCGTGATCGTTGGTGGGGATGTGATAGACGTTAGGACCATCAGGTTGCGGAAGTTTCGTGATGGGTATGGAGAAGGTTCCTGCCCAACAAAAACACGTCCATCGTTATATACATGAAGATATCTAGGAGACTTGGTCAGAATGGCTTACCGTTCTTGAGTCTGTTGGCATAACGACCCACGATTGGATTGTAGAGGCCGGAAAACAACAAATAAGCAAGACAGACGATACATTTGAGGGAAACTACTCATGAAAACGGGATGATCCGGATCGGTGAGCAACTTGGACTAGAAAGTGACGTGTTAGTCGTGCCGATCATAAGGACAAGAAACTCCAAACATACGTTGTCATCGTAGCCCAGAACAATATCCCGAAGTTTTCCATTCTTGTCCTTCACCCACAGCTCAGTCATCGTCGCGCCAAACGACACGAACTTTGCGGTAATCGACCCATCAGGGGCTGAGATTGTCGTTAGGTCAAATGGCTGCACAGAATCCTATCCATCAGTTTCAATACTTCGAGGAGAATGGAGTGGACACGTACCCACGGAGTTGCTTGCACAGAGTCCATTGTAATGATAGCCGCGAGAGCCACAAATGTCTGAAGCGATAACTTCATCTCGTCGCTATTTCAACGTTGTGCGGGTGCCTAGAATAGAAAAGCTTGGAAGGGGCAGATCGTCTGCGATAGCGGAGCCACTAAAAAAGCCGCAGCATTTGAGCGCTTTATATATACCGCGCTACGTGGCGACGTAGCGAAGGCAGACAGATGTTGTTGTCACGAGGGGAAATATCGCAGTCCAGAGTCGTTCAAAGCATTGAATGGATCTAATAGCACCTTGAGGTCCATGGTGACGAAATGTAGGTAGACCACCACTAGTCACTTGATACACAGCGGTGTGCTTCATCCGATCTTGGTGGCCCAGACAGTAACAGATGCGCTAGGCAATTCGCCGACTTGCGGATTCTTGGTAACACGAGACCGACGCTGAGTGCTTTCCGCGGCAAGAGACGGGGAGCAGGGCATCAATGTGACCTATGCAGACTCAAGATGATGTGTAGGCGTCGTCGGATAATTCGCGGTCCGCCCTTCATAGAGCTAAAGATGAAGACGAGATCAGACATTGATCAGAACAGGAAGAATTTCGGTGAGATTGTGAGGAAAGATGGGTGCCAGAAGAGGCTATTTGCGTGGGAGCTGACTCCTGAGCCAAAAGTACGGAAGCAACAGAGGAAGAAGACGCAACAAAACATATTTGAACCGTACTGACCTGCAATCTGCTCGAGCGGCCGAGAAGAACCTAACATCGAACGATTTGGACGCCCATCTCCTATCAACTACAACAGGAAGTAGGCAGCCTTGTTGTCTCAGTCACGTCTCGAGAATCTTTGATCATGAAGGACAGGCATTGTAATTTGAGACGCGCGCTGAATCGATTTCTAACACCTGCAAAAAGGTAGGAAGAGAAGAAAGATTGCGGGTGCGCTGTCGGGCACGTCATTGAAGTTTCCCACGGATAGGGGCTTGCTCCCGACAAATTTTTTTAAAGATCTCTTTCTTTCTCTTCCTGCCACCATGGCACCCAAAATATCACGAAATGTTCCCAATTTCCCCTGGAACTCGCTGCCTAATCTTCCTGATTCTCAATCTGAAACGTCGAAATGGTGGGCAGAGACAGACCGACTCACCAAGCGGCGTTTTGACGCTACGAAACCTCTTCAACCTGATCATCATCGCGATCAGCCCGATTCATTTTTCGAGGGTTTATTCAACGAGGATGTGCTCCGAGAGACCGTCGATGCGCGTCGGACGGTCTGCAATAACGAGTATCATCTCTCTATCCTCGCGACGGAGTTCCTGACCGAAGACGACTTCGAGGACAAGTGGATCGCACTGGGTGAGAAATCGCAGGAGGAGTACATTCTCAACGCGCTCAAGAAGCAGCAGGGTGGTAGTGGCCGCATGTCTCTCGGTGTGACGGGTCCAGAGATATTGAATTGTCCTGAATTGTGCAGAGACGAGCTCATGAGGGATTCCGGGAAGGGCTTCGTTGACCTTTTGAAGAAGTTTCTACGCGACAACAACGACGAGGTCCCAACTCAGCCGTTCATCCTCGAGAACGAGATGTTCAACAGGTTTATCGGGTGGAAGAAGGACGAGAAATTCTTGGCGAAGAAAGGCTGGCTAGAAATGCGGAGGCTCATGAGGACACATAATATCGGTGTGTATGACCCATTCTCTACCCCAATCCTACTCATAAGCCTCTCAGCTGCGTTCATCGGACTGGTCCTGGCAGCGTACAAGGGTCACGACGTCAAACTCGTCTCTCGTACGCACGAACATGGCAAGACTAAGAAAGTCCTGCGCGAGATGATTCCAGTCGTCGATAGCATCCTCGGACCCGCTGCCGGGAAGGAATGGCGCAAGGCGGAAGCCGTCCACCGCAAAGAGATGAAGCTCTACTGCGACAACTGTCTCAAGCCCGAGGACAAGGCCGAGAACGGCAAAATGAGCGTCTGCGTTCGGTGCAAAGCTATCGGCAAGGAGGTGCGCTACTGCAACAAGTGAGTTTGATGCAACGCATTCCTTAGCTCCCACTGATTCCCTTCGCAGAGAATGCCAACGCTCAGCATGGAAGGACCACAAGCGCGAATGCGGCAAAGCCCTCGACTTGTCCTCCATCTCCCAGCCCGTATCCGCCGTCAACCGCCGCGGTAACCGCTCCCTCGCCCTGCGCCCCGACATCCCCCCTGCAGACCCCGACTTCAGGCGCTCCGCGCACCTGCTCCGCCTCATCAAGTACCTTAATGAATTTCCCAAAAAGGACTACATCATCTTCCCCCCGTGCCCCGACCCTCGCGACCCCATTATCGAGGGCGTGTCGCTCGACGAGGTGCACGGTGCGTCGGTTTTCATCGTCATGCGCAACAGGGCAATGTGCGCTGGGGATCCGGGCGCGCTGATGTACGTGTATCGTGTGCTGCAGAAGTACTGTCAGACGGCGGAGGATGGGGTGTCGCTGCGGAGGCAGATGAAGGACGAGTATGGGGCGGTGTGGGCGAGGGTGTATGACGGGTTGAGGACGGGGGATCGACCGGAGGTCAGGAAGGTGTCGAAGGAGGAGGTGGAGGAAGCTTTGGTCAGCTTGAAGACGTCGGGCAGGTTCAATGAGTTGAACGACTATGAGCCTGCGGAGGGGAAGGTACAGCATCTTGGTCTCCAGGTATGTTCCTCCCATTTAACTTCGTGATAATCGGTCCTGAGCTCCCGTTGCGAATCAGGTTGGACCCGAGAAGGACGTGACAGCCATCGTGGACTTTCCCGAACTGTCAACATATGCCATTTGTAACCTCGTCCCCTGCAAGAAGCCGCCCAAAAAGAAACCTACAACCGCAAAATGGAATGACTCGAAATTTGGTAAGACGTTCTCTGCTGTTGCTTTATTCCCTTTGCTTATCGGACGAACCCACCTATGTACGCAGTTTTACCGGAGGTCACCAAACGGGAGGACTACATCCGACACCCTGGCCTTGATGTCCAACAATCCTACCTCGCAGCCAACCCTGCAGCGGACTACATCCTCTTTTCGGGCCCCTCAGACGGCCCCGCTGTCCCCCGCGCCCTCAGCTTTGGTGAGCCGACGACAGTGCTTCCCTTCCTGCACCACCGCCACAGGATCTTCGAGCACGGCGGATATGACTTCGACGCGCTTGTGTACGTGTACATGTCTCTCGAGCAGGCCACACGGCGCAAGAAAGTCTCCAAGGAGGCGCTGATCATGCAGCTCGTCGGCGAGTACGGGGAGGAATACATGGCGTGGGTCCTAGACTGCGTCGATGGGGATATATACAGAAGGAGGGACGGGAAAGTCTTGGAGAGCAAAGACGCGATTGGCTTCAGGAAGGATGAAATGAGTAGGGTGTTTCCAATGTTGGAGGACCGGTTCCCTATGTTCAAGGCTGCTGCCGCGGCGAAAGAGGTGAAGCGCTGAGAGCCCTGAACGATTGGAGATTGATTCATCCCAGTCCCACCCTGCATCCTACCCCCACCACCTCGCTCAAACACATCCACTCTGGCAACGACCAGGCCTTGGAACAACGGCGTCATGACACACGGATACCCCTACCTCAGTCTCTTTTCTCCGGCGCCACATCCAATGGTGTTCCCTAGCAGGTTAAAACGATGACCATATCGTGGCTCGTGATCTGACCTACGGCACCTATATCTGCCAATCACCAATGTACAAATTAGCTGTAGCGGTATGTGTTTCGTTATTCCTGCTGCTTCTCACTGAAACTCACGCTATTTACAGCTCAGAACTATGACATTCATTACTTTACATAACCTCCTCCGAAGTCTATACGACAAAATCAAGAATGAATGGAAGGAATAACAAGACATTATACACTGATACCATCGTTGGTTCTGATGCAGCTGACTGACTTGGCGGGGCCATTCCACCACGCTGTGCTGTGGAGCGACTAAGAAGATCGGGTCATGGGGGGACATGAGTTTCCACCCATCGGGGATGGTTTCAGTGGCGTGAACTTCATCCTCTAAGTTGGGATACACGCGATTACGACACATCCGAATGGTTGAGACCGAGTTCAATCTGTTGAGAAACACTTCGGTTTCTCACAGGCGATGTCTTTCAACAGCTTCCTCCTGCTGTATACCATACTGACGATACGCCTTGCTCAGGCTGCACTTTCTATATGTCCGGATACAACCGACGCCGCCTTTGACTATGTTGTCGTCGGTGCTGGGGCTGGAGGTGGACCTCTAGCTGCCCGTCTGGCCGAGTCTGGCTTTTCAGGTTCGTTTTATCGACCAACAATTGCAATCATGCAGGCTGAGAGACATTCGATATAGTTCTGGTTGTCGACGCTGGTCACGACGTCGCGGATGTCAATGATACTGTACCATTGTTCTTTGCTCGAGCTTTGGATGGTAAACGGTGTACGTCGTGTAGATCCGGACAGAGACTAACTCTCCGAACTGTGTAGACCCACAGTTGGAGCTCAACTACACGCTCGATGAATATCCTCCAGGCTTCAAGTTCCAGAGGAACGACGCATGGTAAGACTCCTGCTCGCATGTCCTACATTCGCAGCATTGACTTCGTCTCTCAGGTATCCGCGCGCAAGAGCGCTTGGAGGCTCTACGACACACAACGCTCTGATTAACATTATGTCCGCTACGAGATCAGATTTCGCCAATCTGGTCAATATCACAAACGATTCTAGCTGGTCGTATGATAACATGTGGGAGTATTTCAAGGATATCGAACACAACCTCTATATCCCACCCTTGGATCCAGATCATGGCTATACTGGATGGCTCAAGACAAATGTCAATCCTCTTCTTGACGCTCTCGATCCCATGTTCCTAGGTACGTCCCTTCCGACATGTCTTGCTGCGTCTCTAACCGTTCATTTCCGATGCAGATTTGCAAATCACGGAAATACTGGCTTCGTTGGTTGCTTCCGGACCCCCGATCCTTGACCTCAATAGTCGTGTGGCGTCGAACGCGGTTGGTACTTCGCTGGGAAGCTTTACAGCTGACGAGGTACACAACCGGTCCTCCGTACACGACCGTCTGGCTCAAGTACAAGAATCGAGCCCCCAACAACTTCAGTTTGCACTTGACACCCTCGCAACGCAAATACTTCTGTGCAATGATTCTTCTGGGGGACTACCAAGGGCGTATGGTGTTGAAATTGCCCGTGGGGCGGCTCTGGCGGTAGCGAGTAACTTCAATGGCAAAGGTCAACTTGAAACCGAGACTGTCATAGCCAAGCGCGAGGTCATCGTCGCTGCTGGCGCGTTCCAAAGTCCGCAACTGGTGAGTCTTCGGATTTTTCTTGACAGCCCAATCTTACTATGTCATTTAAATGACGCCTAGCTCATGGTAAAGTGTCTCCAGCTTGCACTGGCTTCTAATTGCTTCATACTTCGAATAGTTGTCAGGCATTGGAGACACGGATCAGCTCTCCCAATTCGCAATTGAGACTGTCGTGCACCTGCCTGGAGTAGGAAAGAACCTTCAAGGTAGGGTAAATCCCGTGTCACTTTC
The DNA here is from genome assembly GCA_001179705.1 of Baeospora myosura. Taxonomy (NCBI): domain Eukaryota; kingdom Fungi; phylum Basidiomycota; class Agaricomycetes; order Agaricales; genus Baeospora; species Baeospora myosura. Next base: position 14,152 of record CEMG01178529.1, read on the forward strand.
TACATGGCTGAATCATAAGTCAATTCGTCGTAGACCACGACGAAATCGCAACTATCTGGCTCCTCAAACAGAACACGACTCTGCTTAAGGGTTGCACCTTCCTTTCAAATCCGAACGAGGACCCCTGCTTGGCGTTTTGGACGGAGTCGGGTCATCAAAACGTATATTCCTTTGGTCCATCATTTGTAACGGTGATCACCAAGTCCTCGCCCGAACTCGATGAGCCCGATATCTTGACTTATTGGGCACCTGGATATTTTCCCGGCTTCTTCAGAGGTATCGTTGTTCTCCATCGCAACGTATCTCTGTCACTCGCAACTTATTGGATGATCTAGGTGTTGCCCAGGAAATTGCTGATTACAAGAATGCACTCACCGCAGTGAACCTCAAAGCGCGTACTTCCTCCAGGGGCACGGTCACCTTGACAGGGTCGCATCCACAAGATCAACTGAATATCCAGAAACAGCACTTCCAAGCAGATGGAGGACTTGCAGACGTTGCTGCTCTTCGGGAAGGAATCAAGAATGTTCGCAGTATGGCTCAAGGAAGCCTCGGAATCTCGATTCACATCGAGGAAGAGGTCTTTCCTGGCCCCCAAGCAAATACTGACGACGAAATTGATGCTCATGTATACGAGAACATTTTCGGTGGGATGATATATTTATTTTACAAGTGACATCCTTTGACACTGTATACAGGGCACCACGCGTGCTGTACCAATCCCATCGGCTCCGACGATGGTGAGTTCACTGTTTTCATGCCCATGAATCGATTACTGAACCTTAGCTTTTACATGTAGATGAGAATGCCGTCCTCGATGGCGACTTCAAGGTCAGAGGTGTCTCAAACCTTCGCGTCGTCGATATGAGCTCCTGGCCTAACGTTCCTGGATTCTTTGTGACAACCGCAACTTACATGGTCAGTTATACGTATTACGATTCACGCATAGCTATTCTGAACTATCAATGTTCCTGTAGATTTCAGAGAAGGCGGCGGATGTGATCATGGCCGCTGCCAGATGAGATAGAACAATTGAATTCCTCTACTTAGAACTCTTCGAAGGGTCAGATGGGTCAGGCGGTGCATTTCGCCTTCTCGAAAGTGGCTAATATGATGTCCCGTCTGATCCCGTGCCATTTTGACGACCTCGTCGTGATACCTCACACGAAGGTGTTATGGTCAAAATAGAATTACATTGCCGACGTGGACACAAAGCGGGGTGGTGGTTGTCAGATATCTTATACAATTGAGCCCTTCACTGACTTCCTGTTACTTCTTTCCTCCTGCCTTCTTCGCAGCAGTGCGTGCCCTGTTTATCTGCTTCTTCCATCCGTAGCACTGGGTGCAGCCTGTATCACGGAAATGCCATACGTGAGGGCGTTGAGAGTTAAATATCGAGATGGAAACTGACCAGCCGACCCATGTTTCTTGCACTGATATTTGCCTTCCTTGTTGAGTGTCCCAGCGGGAGCCTCTATTCCCTCTCGTGGAACAGATTCGAACTGGCGCACGACAGCGAACAATCAGCGGGGGATCGGTCGTCGACAGGGGTAGTACCGACTCACCCCAAAGAAAGCATCGTTCTCTTCTCTCCCGTCATAGTTGCACTCGGCGCACTGGAGAAATGAGCATAGATTTAGGACATATCCAATCCATCGATAAGGCGTCAATGATAAATAGCGTCGAGGACGTAGGATCGTTCGACGGTGAACCTGAGACAAGTAATTGACTTACAACTTCCTTGAGATGAGTGCAGAAATATGCGTCGTTAATGTCGACGGTGGCTGGGGCAGTCTCAGTGTCGGCCATTGTCGTGAAGCTGAGAGGTATCACTGTATGGGAAAGAAAGGGAGGTTACGGAACTTGGTGGGAATAGCTGTTGCGGTGGGAAACGGACTCAGCGGCTGGGCTATATAAATGTGGGGTAGATGCGGGGTAAGCCCAATTTGGCGTGATCAGGGGACCATTTCGGTGGCGTGGAAATTTCAATCGGAATGCAGGCCTTTCCCGACTCTTCCCGACCACCACCTCGACCGTCGAGCCT
>CEMG01178539.1:9093-27788 GCA_001179705.1 Baeospora myosura
GTCCTCTGTGCACTCTCCGACGTTTATATCTTCACACTCTTTGCTCGCTGATGTTGGTGTATTTGTACATACATTGTTCCATTTTCAAAGCTCGCGTTCGCGATACCTGCCAGATTACTACAAAGACCCCTGATGCTCGATATGTTCCCTCGTTACTGCAGATATAGACGATACGTACCGCACCATGTTATAATCTTTTTAAATGTTTTCAATTTGTTTTCATCCTCAAGGCTTCAAAGCTTCAAGCTTCAGCGTGCGTGTGTGAGCGGGATAATGGCTTGTGCCCCGTACATCTTTGTGGCTTCTGCCAGTTATTTATTTACAACAAGTTAACGTTCGTAACACTACTACAAGTCCTTTTCTTTATGGGCTGCTTTTGCTGATTCAATCTCCTTACAAGTTTCTCTTCGTGGCGGGCTTTCCGCGGTTCAACCACCAGATGCCACCGTTCAGGTAGGTGGCGTAGGCAAGCCAAGCACAGTACGGAGCCAGGAAGTAAGTCGTGGCTGAGCCGGTGGGCTTGTCGAGGACGCTCTGTGGAAGTGGAGGACATCAGTTTCGCGAAGAAGAAGAGCGGGTAACGCGAACGTACAGTCATGTAGAAGGTCGTTCCGGCCATGAGAGCGCTGTCAATCAAGGCCGCTCCAATCTGTTCGGGTTCAAGCTCAGGAAGATGTGCTTATAAAATACTTCTACGACACGTACTTGCTTCTGGCCAAAGAACAGAGGTGTCCAGGCAAGGTTGAGCCCGAGCTGAGCGTAATAGAGAACAAGCCCCAGGGAGATGTCATATCTATATGGTAAGGTGTTCAACAACGGTCCCTAGCCTGAGGTGAACCACTATAAACTTACCGACTCGCCGGAGACACGGCTCTGTCAAATGCCTTCACTGCGACATGGGATGCAAAACCCATAGCTACATGAAGTACATTGAGCAACGGTTGAAATCAATGTCTGACGGAACTTACCTAGATAGAGTACCGGCCAGACTATGGGGAAGACCTGACGTGGAGGACGTCCAGGAGGTGTTGCCAAATTCTGCGCCTCATAAGAACGTGCCAAAATGGTTCGTAGGAATGTTCTCACCTCGTACCATCCACTACGAGCAACTTGACCAGAAGGATACCCACTCAACAGGCCAAGGCCGAGAGGAAGGCCCAGTGCAGTGATTGGGTTGCGAGCAACGGAGAGCAGAATGTTGGGGATGTAAATAGCGGACATGGTGGTTGAAGTCTGAGTTACGGCTGGGCACGTCGCGTCGCCCCACGGCGGAGCTCAGGTGCGGTCATACATTCGGTCAGAGGGAGCGTGGGAATCAGAGACCCCCTGAGCGAACGATCGGCGGCCTAATGCAGAAATCAATTTGAAATCCAAAAATACCCTCGCTTGCAACCGCGATGTCTCCATTTCTACCTCTGCTCGACGTCCACGACGATGAGCTCGAAAATGCTCTGCACCGTCTTGGACCAGTCATACTTACATCACCGTCCCGCCCGTTTCCAGAGGGAGCTTATATCCTTGCTGACCATGACTCGTCTTTCGATCTAGAGGAGATTGTCTCATGGCTCGACGATGGCATCGAGAAAGTCATAGTTCCACTGGCTTGGGCAAAAGAGCTCATCGGAATCATCCCAGATGAACGTATCGTCTTGCTTCTCGATGTTGGAAACGTCAGTGCAGTCTCAGACACAGTACGCAACGGTGTCTCCGGTGTGCTGCTCAAAACACCCTCAGTCGATCTCGAATTCATCTCCTCAATCTCCCCGTTCTTCTCCAACACTGCCATCTATGTCCTCCCAGACTCTACCTCTCCGCCCTCAAGATCTACTATCCGAGAGCTGCTGGGTATCGGCGCTACTTTGGTGCTCCCCAGTTCGCAGCTCACGCTCGGAGAAAATTCTCTGACTCATATAAACGTCGCTGATGCATTCATTGCACCTATCATATCCGATCGTCCAGATGGGCTCTTTCCGACGGTCGTATCCACACAAACAGGACATTCACTCGGTCTCGTTTACTCTTCGGCCGAATCAGTGAAGGAGAGCATCATCACGGGCAAGGGGGTTTATCAATCTCGGAAACATGGACTCTGGCGTAAGGGAGAGACCTCTGGCTCAACCCAGGATGTTATCAGCATCCGTCTGGACTGTGACTCAGACAGTCTGGAATTCCGAGTCATCCAGCATGGGTCTGGGTTCTGTCACCTAGAGCGCCAGTCATGTTTCGGAGTAGCCAAGGGTCTTCCTGCCCTTGAGCAGACACTACTGTCTCGGTATGCGTCAGCGCCAGAAGGATCATACACCAAAAGACTCTTCAACGAGTCGGATCTTTTGCGCTCCAAAATCATGGAAGAGGCAGACGAGTTGTGTCGAGCAGAGACGAAAGAAGAAGTCGCTTTCGAGGCTGCCGATCTCTTGTACTTCGCGCTCACCAAGTGCATAGCCTCTGGAGTGGGCATCACAGACATCGAACGGTCGTTAGACAGGAAAGCGAAGCGGGTCACACGAAGAGCAGGCAATGCCAAACCCGAGTGGTCTGCTAAAGCCGCATCGCAGCAAGCACAAACACCCCAGCCAGCACAACCTTCTGCACCTGCATTCGACCCAGCGGCACCCATCCGCATGCGCACCTCCGATCTATCCTCGATCTCTCCAGAGGACCGAGCCCAACTCCTCCGGCGTCCCGTCCTCAAATCCGACGAAATGATAATAAAAGTCAAGCCCATCGTCGACGAGGTCCGTACGCGCGGTGACGCCGCCCTCCTCGAACTCACCGCAAAATTCGACAAAGCTCAGATGACGTCGACCGTCATCTTCCCCCCTTTCGCCCCCGAAGCAATGGTGGTCGAAGAGGAGGTCCGCAAGGCCATTGATATCGCGTATGCGAACGTCTACAAATTTCATCAAGCGCAGACCGACGGGTCGACACTCGTTGTAGAGACGATGCCCGGTGTCGTTTGCTCGCGTTTCGCCCGCCCTATTGCCCGTGTGGGGTTGTACGTTCCCGGTGGAACAGCTATCCTACCCTCCACAGCTTTGATGCTGGGTATTCCCGCTCAGGTCGCTGGGTGTAAAGAGATCGTTCTCGCTACGCCCCCGCGTGCAGATGGAAGCATCTCGCCCGAGGTGATGTACGTCGCCCACCTTGTGGGCGCGTCGGCCGTGTTGAAGGCAGGCGGCGCACAAGCGGTAGCCGCCATGGCCTATGGTACAGAGACTGTGCCGAAGGTTGACAAGATCTTCGGACCTGGGAATCAGTGGGTGACTGCGGCGAAGATGCTAGTGCAGAACGATACCGATGCGTTAGTGGGGATTGATATGCCTGCTGGGCCGAGTGAGGTGTTGGTAAGTAATGCTCCCTGGTCAAAATTCCTGAATTTAATACGAGTCCTGTTCTCTCCAGGTCATTGCAGACAAGACAGCCAACGCTGCCTTTGTAGCCGCCGACCTCCTCTCCCAAGCCGAGCATGGTATCGACTCTCAGGTCGTCCTCGTTTCTGTCAACCTCACCGAAGCGCACATTGCCGCTATCGAAAAGGAAGTTGACGAACAAGCCCACGCCCTGTCTCGAGTTGATATCGTCCGCCAGTCCGTGGCGAAGAGTCTCATTGTCAAGGCATCCTCAGTAGAAGAGGCTATCGCATTCTCGAATGACTATGCACCCGAGCATTTGATATTGCACCTGGAAAATGCTAGCGAGAAGGTGGCAGCAATTGACAACGCTGGCAGCGTGTTCGTTGGGTCTTTTACACCCGAAAGGTGTGTTTATCTGCTTTCAAAATCTTCTCTGACATAAATGCTCATCGAAATCATAGTTGTGGGGATTATGCCTCTGGCACCAACCACACTTTGCCGACAAATGGCTACGCTCGCCAGTTCAGTGGCGTCAACACTTTGTCGTTCCAAAAACACATCACATCGCAAGAGATTACGCCAGCAGGTCTCAAGCAACTCGGCCCAGTTGTCGCGACGTTGGCCGACTGTGAGGGCCTCCAAGCCCATGCTAATGCCGTTCGCATTCGGCTGAAGGCGGCCGCAGCTTGAAGCTTGATGACCCACCGCAAACTCAGCGAGAAGTAGGAAGTAGAGAACTCAAAAAATCTGTACAAGAATCTTAGAGGGGTTGATCTCCACCGGTGTTGTTTATCATAGTCTAGGGAGGGAAGGCAGCAGAACATGTCTAAAGAATAATATATTTTGTCCGAGTGCCTACTCCCGGAGAAAATTGAGCGATAAACTAGTTGGTGCGGTAGAGAGCACGCTTGGCGACCTTGACGATTAATGGGGTATCAGGGAAGGCGAGTGCCTCGAGGTTGTGTGCGTACTGTGATTTTAATAGTTAGCTGATTGTCAGTATCGGACAGAGAAGCAACATACGGGAGTGGGGACATCAGCGCCGGTAACTCGCTCGACTGGTGCATCTAGGTAATCGAAAGCCTCGCTCTCAACGATCTGTGCGCAAATCTCGCTACCAACACCGAATGCAGGGAAACCTCCCTCAACGATCATAAGACTGGACGAGAGAGTTAATTTAAGGCTCCTGATTGACGCCAGAGAGATATCTTACCGGTTAGTCTTCTTGACCGACTTTTTGATAGTATCGATGTCAAGGGGGCGGATACTTCGCAGGTTGATGACCTCAGCCTTGATACCCTCCTTGGCCAGGGCATCCGCCGCCTCGAGACTGTGTGTTACCATTTTGCTGTGTGCAACAATGGTAATGTCACTTCCTTCGCGCTCGACCTTGCATTTTCCGATGGGCACGAGGAAGTCGTCCGACATGGCCTCGGAAGACATGGGGAAGGAGACACCGTACATCATCTCATTCTCGAGGAAGACCACGGGATTAGGATCACGAATGGCTGACTGGATAAGTAAAAGGCATTAGTGTGCTGCATGGAATAAGGGTGTTGATGTTGTACCTTAAGCAGACCTTTGCAATCCTCCGCACTCCATGGGCTGACCACCTTGAGACCTGGAACTGAGCCGTACCATGCTGCATAATCCTGCGAGTGCTGTGCTCCGACACCAGCAGCGGCACCGTTGGGACCACGGAAGACAACAGGACATGGTACGTTTCCTCCTGACATGTAGTGAGTTTTGCCGGCCGAGTTGACAATTTGATCTATGGCCTGCATTGCGAAGTTGAATGTCATGAACTCGCATCTTTGGAAGGAAGATATATATCAGTGTGTGGAAGGGGGATACAATCTGGAAGCTGGCTTACATTGGGCGTAAACCAGCTAGCGCCGCTCCAGTCGCAATACCAGCGAAACCCATCTCGGTAATTGGTGTGTCCACGACTCGTTTCTCACCAAATTTGTCGAGAAGGCCTTTTGTCACCTATCGAAGCAGGATTGAGGCATTTGTTGGGTCGGACGAGGCGGTCAGAAGTACCTTGTAAGCACCATTGTAACGAGCAACCTCTTCACCCAGAATGAAGACGGTCTCGTCACGAATCATCTCCTCCTCCATGGCAGCATTGAGCGCATCACGAACTGTCATCTATCTTATCGTCAGACCGTGAATGAATTTTCTTAGAAGACGCGAGATAATACCTGGTGTTCATTGTCAGACGATGTTGCGTATCCGCGTGCTGCTCGCAGAGCTCGTTGTGAGACAGGAGCAGAGGTGCGAGGCTGTACCAAAGCAGGAGCAAGACGAGCGAATGCCAGACGGGCAGCCATAGTTTTTGAGTGGATGAGGGAGAGCGGATGAGGTCGGGATCACTTCAGGCCACCTGGCCGCTGCCAACGGCTGAATTTTGGGGAATATTTTTTGAAACTCCGCGGCCCTTTACTCCGGCCCTTCACGTCCTCACTCAGGGAAACCCAGGGTTTACTTATCTCTCAAACTCAGATGGCAGCGGCGAGAAAACCCGTGGTAGTTGTTACTGGTGCCTCCAAGTACAGCCAATTCCATCTGTTGCGTTTGATCTCACCCGGATTTGTAGAGGAATTGGTCTAGCCGTGACAAGGATTCTCCTCCAGAAGTTCAATGCTCGCGTCGTAGCGTTGGCGAGAGGCGCTACTCCAGAGCTCCTTGAACTGATGTCTGAATCCAAGGATCTAATTTTCAGTCCTTGCGATGTGTGAGTGGTGCAACGTTCGCTGGGGAACTCAGAACGCTTCAACTCAGGGTGTAGTTCCGACGAGACCGCTCTCATCAAGTCCATCGCAGTTGCCGAACGTCGGTTTGACTATCTCGACGCGCTCATTTTGAATGCTGGGACTCTGGATCCACTATGCCGAATCGCAGACGACACACCGTTATCGTCCTGGAAAACTCACTTTGATGTCAATTTCTTCTCCCTGATAACCGCTGTAAGAGCTGCTCTTCCTGCGTTACGCAGGAGCGATCTCGGTGGACGGATTGTCTTTGTCAGCTCTGGCGCTGCAATCAAAGGTACACCCGGTTGGGGCCCATACAACGCTAGCAAGGCCGCTATGAACAGTTTGTGCCGGTATGTCTCGGGTGTCTGCGCCTGCCTGAAACGCGGCTGACCCCTTGCTAGAACTTTGGGCGATGAAGAACCTACCATTACCTCTGTCGCGCTGCGTCCTGGGATGGTCGATACAGGCGTAAGTTCCTCTCTAGAATCCACATCCATCTTCATGCTCAGATCCCGCCTGATTTTCAAGATGCAAGAAGCTCTCAGAAGTGCAGGAGGACAGCACATGTCGAAAGAGGATCACGCAAAATTTGTGAAGGTTCATGCAGATGGCGCTCTCCTTTCTCCAGAGGCACCTGGATATGTTATCGCCGCACTGGCACTGAAAGCTCCGAGCTCTTTGACTGGTCAGTTTGTTAGCTGGGACGACGACAATTGTAAAGAGTTTCGGGCAGAATAGGCAGTGTTCATGGGATGGCGAGGTATGATGAAAGACTGTATCACTACGAAATGTATTGACAAGACTTGGAAAGACTGAATTGGAATACATATTTCCATTTTAGGACATTAGCCCCTGTGGCCAATCTACACCGAGCTGCAACGCTGAATCTTCTACAAGTATCTTGAAGGGTTTTTGACTGGTTCTACTGGGTATTCCCGATTGAGGAAAAGGAGGTGAAAAGGGAAAAAGAAGAGAGAAAGAGAGATTTCAGGTGTGTCTCGGAGGCCAGCGGATTTAAGCCCTCCGCCATACAAAGTACTTAATACTATGTTTGTACTACATACACCACTGCTCGTCGACCTCGATTTTTCGAGTCCCTGCGGGGCCACCGTACAGTGCCAACTTTCATCAGAATCTGACCATCGCGCGCCGATCCCTTGAGTTTGCGCAGTTACCGTCGTAAACGGATCTGCGCAACCTGCCATAGCCCCCAAGCGTGTCGCCCCAGCCATTCCGTTTCCAACTCGGAACTGTCGTTGCTTGGTCGTTGCATTGCTGGTCGCAGATTGATTGTTATCGGCGTCGAGTTGTGAGAACTCGTGAGCCATTTTGCGGCGGGCGGAGAGAAATTGAGTCGTTCGAGTGTCTCATGGTGTTAGCGAGCGTCGGAAGTGTCTGAAAAGGCTGCAGATGAGCTGTCGGAAGCGTGAAAGACCAGGACAAGCTGCCGAAATCCAGCATCTGATCGCAACTTGAGGGCCGGTCGTGTTACATGCCACATGCAAACGGCATATAACTTCGGGGCTCACAGCTCACTTCAAATCTGTAAAAAATCGTAGAATAATTATTCATATGCTGTACGTCTGCCTCGAGTTTTATCGAGATTTTACGCGCAAGAAACGAAGCATACAATCACGAACCAGCCAAGATGGCATATAACTGTCAAATAACTGGCAAATAACACCCCGTGGGAACCCAGCCGAACGAAGAGTAAACCTCTTGAAGTGATAAGGACGTAAGATGGTCTGCCAAACGTATCGAACTAGGCGTTGGTCGACGTCGGCAGTGGCATTTCCCGGGCACGAGTTCTGCCTCGTTCCTCCCATAAGCCAAGCGACCAACTTGAAAGAAGCCTCAGGCTGAGAATTCAGTCACGGTCCCTCCGGATATATAAGGACCTACAGCGGATACAGCAGCCTCGAGATCCCCCACAAAGATCTCCCTCCCTCATTGAAGTGACCCATGCGCATCGACGTCCACCACCATTTTTTCCCAGCGTCTCTTAACAAAGCAAAGAGCAATGAAGATGTCGGCTGGATCACTCCACCGGACAATCTCCCATGGTCTCCAGAGATAAGTCTCAAATCGATGGATGCTTCCTCAATAGATATAGCCATTCTTTCATTTCCTGCGCTATCTTCTGGCTTCGTAGGAGATGAGAATCGCCGGGTTGTCAGAGAACGAAATACGTTTCTAGCGGAGACTTGTAAAGGCTATCCGGGGAGGTTTGGCTTCTTTGCCAGTTTGCCATTCATGGATGATGTCGAAGGTGAGTCGTGTTTCTTTGGGACACTATTTGTCAAGGTCTTGAACTCCCGAATCAAGGAGCGATTTTGGAGATCGCATACGCACTTGATGAGCTCAAGGCGGATGGATTCGCCATGTCTTCAAGTTACGGGATGGGATCCGTTGCCAGTACATCTCTTGTCCAGTGGTGTATCCTCTTGCCATTGACTTAAAATTCCTCCCAGCGTACGTGGGTCACGATCGATATGATCTTATCTGGGCCGAGTTGAACAAACGCGAAGCAGTCGTATTTCTCCACGGTGCCCAGACGCCTTCCTCGACACCTTATCCGCACGCCTTCCTGGGGATTCCCATATCCGAGGTATGTGATATGCAAATACTGCTTTTTAAACGCACAGCATAATGACGATCACGAGTAGGTCCCAAACGAAACATACAAAGCCGCAGCACATCTAGTCGTCACAGGACGCAAACGGAAGTATCCCTCGGTCAAGATCATTTTGTCCCACCTGGGTGGCAGCACCCCGTTCCTTGCCGCCCGCGTAGCCGTGCTCTCCCCACATATGGGGTGCCCGCTCAGTCCAGAAGAGATCATGGAGGATTTCAAGAGCTTCTATTTCGATACCGCTTTGAGCGCGTACGACAGCAATCTGACTGCCATGGAAAAGTTTGCGGGGACTGGAAAAATTTTGTTTGGGACAGATTTTCCTGGTAGGTGTCCATCCATAGACGATGCAACGATCTCTTTTAGTTGATACTTTTGGGCAGCTGTCAGCACGGAAATGGCACAATGGTACACGTCAAACCTCGAGCAGTTTTACGCCCATGACAAGGATAAATTGGAAGCAGTGTCATCTGGCAACGCAGTGAAGCTGTTCCCGAGGTTGGGTGGCTTAACATAACGCACCTGCAAGCCGTGCATATACTTGCGGTCGAGTTCACGGATGTCCGTCAGATGGTGGTAATTAAGCATGTGTAAGATAGTGTACGCTGAAATCCGCATTTAGCCCGGGGTATCTGCTCTATGATAAAGAAAACGAAAAGGTTGTCCGCTGTCAATCGTCGGACTCTAGCCATCTAAGAACCTCTTTATGACCAGGTCCTCCACTGATCAGTGCCGAACCGTGACGGGCGTCCGGATCGAAGCATAGTCCTTCGCGAACGCCGTGAGACGTGAGGTATCTCTTTACTCGCTGTGGTTGTAGATTTTTCGTCAGAAAGCACCCCTAGAACAAGACACGAAAAGCACTAACATCAGCACGAAGGATAGCATCCTTGCCCCCAAGGATGAACAAAGCTTTGGTGGGATCCCGTGCATTTGGTATCTCTTCATACCACAGCGCGTTGGCTGCCCAATCGAAGTGACGCTGCAGGAAGTTCGCAACTCCCAGTTCGGCACTCACGAAGTACCGCATTATGAGTTCCAGACCCTGATCATCACAACCGTCAGTGATAGAAATGGGCGTCATGAACCTCGACTCACTGTTGTGCATTGACGATATACGAAGTTATGACAGACATCTGCGACATCATAGCGACAGAGTCAGAATATAAGATCATCTCAGGTGAGGTTTTTGCTTACCGCCTTCCCAAGAACAGAAAGTGACTGGGTCAATGAAACAGGATCGGGTGATCATCTCAGGATAGCTTTTGAGCATCCAAGCGTGGCAATATGAGCCGCTGCAGTGTGAAGAGATCAGAGTCAAGTGCAACAAAATCTCACAAAGGACTGACTTCGAATGGCTGAGCATTGTAACACCTTTCTTGCCTCCCTCAGTTAGTGTAGTCTCAACCTCCTTCTCCTCGATATCGGTTGTCTTGTTGTCGTTAAATTCTGGATCCAGATCTGCCCAGCCAAGGCGCAATAGTAGATTGGCCAAGCGATGAGTAGCCTCGTGTCTTGACATGGGCTTCAAGTATCGCGAATGGAAGATGTTTTGGCTGATGTGCGGTTGGAGGAGTACAAGCAAGGGTCGAGTAGGAAATTTTTCGACGAGGTGAGTGATGATGACATTGTACTGGAGAAGGCCTACACCCAAACCGTGGACGAATACGATGGGACGTGGATCTTTCTCGGCGTTCCAGGCGGCGGGAATGCGGATGAGATATCTGAGGTGCGGTGTTAGCGAGGAACACGGAATTCTCATGGACAACATACTCGAGTCCCTCGTACGAGCCATGCTGTAGTTTGTTAACCCGCAGAAGTTTCATCCTAAAGCACCAGTTGACTATGGCGATAACGGCGTAATACGTAAACGGCCGCCATATGATATTGACTTTGTCCAGAGTTAGTAAGAGAGGGCGTATCTTGCTAGGCGCAGATCCTTCAGGTATGACCCTTCCGGTGCGCTTCTGAAGTAGCTCAATAGCCTCGTCCATAGCTGCACGATGTGCCTTGGGGATTACTTCCAGAGGAGGCAAGTCCGCATTGAATATGGCCCAGTAAATCCACGGCCGAACCTCGCGGAGCGTAATGGAGGACCAAGGCGCTCGACCAAACCATCTGTAGGGAAGATCATCAGTCACCGCTATTCGGCCTATTCGATGGAAGAATCGAACGTTCGGAGGACATTGCGGAAGTCTATCGCACGGGGGTCATCGTCTTCCAATTGTATGATAGGTTCAGCTGGGCTTCCAGGTCTTGCCCCGTCCATTGACTCTTCGTCAAAACCATCCTCAGGTAGATTCGACATGCCTGAATGAGATGGAGTCAGTTGGGAACAATGTAGTGACCAATTGCCAGTGTTCTTACCTGCTTTGAGTAGGCGGGTCAGAAATCCTTGAAGCTCTGCCTGATTCCCAGGGCCAAATGGTGGTGATTTGGACACCCATCTAGTAAGATGCTGGTGGTATACACTGAATATCACCTTCCGAAAATCGTCAGAAATTGAAAGCTGTGGAATGGTACAAAGGCCTACCTCAGCAAGGGCAAGGACGAGTAACGCTTTCCCCTGCGCGCCGTATGTGTAGATTTTGCCATTAGCGAGGGCGTAGATAACATAGATCCAAGCGAAAGGTATCGAACACCAGAGAGGACCCACGAGAAAGATTAAAGCGAAGTAGTAGGATGCATTTCGCGTACGTGGCACGTCATGCAGTTCAGAGATATCCCTGGACATCTAGGGATGAAGGGGCAGACAAAAAGGAGTGGAAGTGCCTAGCTCGATGGGGGACTCGAGCAGGGCTAGCAAATATACAGAGCCAGGTACTTGAGGAGAACAGCAAGCTTGTGATTCTGCAAATCATTCGAGCAGGAATAATTTCGATCGGTCATGTGACCCCGCCACATGGCGCAGAGGATCAAACTTTCCGGAGGTCAACGCTGTCAACTCCTCCTCCTCCTCCTCCCCAGCATCAGCGATGTTGCGCAACGCCATTGCAGCTACGCGTCCGGCTGTCTCTCAAGCGGTGTGTTCATATGCCTCTTATCTCTGATACGTTGGCTGATTTTTTTTTTGCAGAGAGCGGCTACCACCCTTGCCGCGGGTTTCCCTCGAGTGACTCAAAGAGTGAGCTTTTGTTTTGTAAGAGTAACGAAACGAGTACTCATATCTCGCCCTAGCCAACCACAAAATATGGCGGTGTATATACTGTGTGTCTTGCTGTCTGAATCGTCGAGAATACACTTACCGATTCCACCCGCATAGGTAACACTTATACCCGGAGATGGTATCGGGCAGGAAATCACAAATTCCGTCAAGGAGATTTTCGAGCACGTCAATGCTCCCATTGAATGGGAACAGTACGACGTTTCTGGTATGTCTTCGTCAGGAGAGGCCCTATTCAAGCAGGCCATGGACAGTTTGAAGAGGAATCGAGTTGGGCTCAAGGGTCAGTCTTTTTGGCCGTGTTTTGGTGATAGTCTTCTGACGTCTCTCTAGGCATTCTTTTCACCCCCATCTCCCAGTCTGGTCACATCTCATGGAACGTCGCCATGCGCCAGCAACTCGATATCTACGCCTCAGTTGTGCTGTGCAAGTCCCTCCCCGGATTCCCTACTCGTCATTCCAACGTCGACTTCGCCATCATCCGTGAAAACACAGAGGGAGAGTACTCCGGCTTGGAACATCAGAGCTACCCCGGTGTCGTTGAGAGTTTGAAGGTCTCTACCCGTGCCAAGGCCGAGCGTATCTCGCGTTTCGCCTTCGACTTTGCACTCAAGAACAACCGCAAGGCAAGGAATTGCATTCGGACATCCTTTGATTGCGGCAATAACCCATTGATCTGTCACAGAAAGTAACTTGCGTTCACAAGGCCAACATCATGAAGCTCGGTGATGGTCTGTTCTTGAACACTTTCCGCCGTGTCGCGGAGGAATACAAGTCGTCCGGCATCGAATTCAACGACATGATCGTCGACAACACGTGCGTCCATGTCTACTCACCATTCTATGCCGCATTCTTACCTGCCCTCTAGTTCCATGCAGCTCGTCGCTAAGCCTCAACAATTCGACGTCATGGTCATGCCCAACTTGTACGGAGCCATCGTCTCCAACATTGGCGCTGCTCTCGTCGGTGGCCCAGGAATCGTCCCCGGTTGCAACGTCGGACGGGTGAGTACAATCCCTTGATTGTCTCGAGATCGGAGGCTGATGCTACCTCAAGGAATACGCTCTCTTCGAACCTGGATGTCGTCATGTTGCCAGTGATATCATGGGTACCAACCGCGCCAACCCCGCGGCCATGATCCTCAGCGCGACCATGATGTTGAGGCATCTCGGGTGCGTCATCTTACGTCTTAGCAACGTTACCTATTATCTAACTGGTTTGAATAATAGTCTTGACCCCATCGCGAACAACATCGCGAGCGCAACCTTCGATGTCATCAATGCTGGCAAAGTGAGGACTGCCGACATGGGAGGTAAGCAAAAACCCGTTCAAATCGTTAATGGTGATATTTAATATTCCTTCCTAGGCTCTGCGACCACCGATGAGTTCACCTCGGCGATCATCAAGAACCTGTAAAAAGTAGGATATCTTTGTGTTGACCAGGAAGATGTGCGCATAGAGTACTAGTGATGTTGTGTACAGTTTCATGGGTTGGTTTGGATACTTTAGACTACATTACAAAGAGTGCCTATGGAAGGAAATTAAGGACACGTCTAAAGATGATTATACAAGTCGAGGTTAACATCGTCAAACGTCGTGTCTTCGTCCAAAGCAGCCTCATACTCTTCCAATGTCATGCCTCTAGGCTTTTTACGTTCTGGACTAGCATCCTCCTCGTCTACACCCATTTTATCGGCGTCTTCGAACTTCACTATTGCGTCCACTGCTTCGCTCTTTGCAGCAGTGTCGGAAACGCCGCTTGAGGCGGGTTTCCTCAGCGCAAGGATTGCGTCGCACCTTACCTCTGAACGCTGCCCCCATCCATCCGCCTCAGGTCGAAATTCTGCATACAGGGACCATGCCTTCTGGTTGATTTCCTGTGGTGTGAAACTGTTTGCGAGAAGGCGTAACGCGCCAAGGATGTGTGGTGTCGTTTGGCGGAATGACCGAGATATGTAGGAGAACGCAGTGCTCGGTTGTACTGGTGTACCACTCGACAGAGCTCGCCATTGGTTGTTTTGAGTTTGATACAATGGCCTGTTGTGAAGAGTAACATCAGCAACAGACAAAAGAGAGGGGATTTGTACAACATACACTCTGATGAGGCGGATAATAAACTCGTCAGTCACATGGACTTAAAAAGCCGGATGAGGCTCAGAAGAACTGGCAATGAGGGGCGTACCGTCTTCCTATTATATCTACATAGGGCTGTGAACCTCCTCTGGCTGCATCCAGATCCTTGTCCTTGCCCTTACTATAAACTCCTATCGATACACCCTTCGCGATGGCATTCATTTCGGTGTAGACCGTAGCTACGTGAGAACAACGATGAGATAAAGGGTAAAGGGAGGAACAGTTCATTACGAGGCAGGACTAACCAATGCTCAACGCCTCCTCACGTTGAAACCCCAGGCGTTCTGCGACAACAGTCGCCCATGCGGTCATGACGGGGGCCCGATTTATCACGGTAAATTTCGTTTTGAGGGCCTAGTGACAGTCAGACACTACGGCAACGAAGAACAAAGGGCTGCTGACCTCTTCGTCGAGTACTTCATTGAACTCCAGACTACCATATTTAGCGGCTTCATCTTTAGGTTTATCGGGCAGAAATTCGTTGCTGTTGTGTCTTTCTTTGCGTTTCCGCTTCGTAGGTGTAGTCTGCCAGGAAAGATCGTTTGGATCATGTCCTGTCAGATGGTAGATACACACATACTATGGTCGCTACAGTCGTCATTGGCGCTGAGGGGCCAGCCACAGAGTCCTCTTCGAAAGTCTTTTTGGGGCCTGAGATTCTTGCCTTTGTCGGCGGAGTCTTTGATGCATATCCCGCCTTGCGCACGGCCGCCATGACGAGTTTACGGTCCTCCTTGTCATCAACGCCGGCAGATACGAGTTTCACCTCATCCAGTTCAGCAAGCTTTGCTTTGGTATTATAGGATTTGAATCTGGTTGATGACTGTACTGTGAGCTCGATAGCATGCTACACGAAAGTTGAGGACAGACATCTTGCCAGAGATTGCCATTGCTTTCGGCACAGAGAGGGTGCTGTTGCTCGTAAGCAGTGTCAGAAACTTTGGAAGAGGAATCTTTTCCTGTGCCGCCATTATATGAGCTCGTCTGGAGGGTATTGGCGACTCTCGACAATGTTGACAGTCTGGCCGGTCCGCGTCAAGCTCCCGCGTCGAGTCACAGCGGCTGAACTGGGTTAATGTATTGTTTGTTCCTGAAGTGATCGCACCGATGATCAAACACCGAGAAAGCACGCAACGCCAAGCTGGGGCTCAAAAAGTTGACTTCAGGGTGGACATGCCTTCACCTTCACCACCTCCCACCAGAGAATACAGCACAGGCCAAGAGGACGACGAGCTCGAGGACGACGACTATGAATCTGACTTTGACCCTGAGACCTTCAAAATCCGTGACCCTCTTAGCCCTCCAAATGCAATTCGGTATACAACCCAACAACTAAATGGTTTGTCGCTTCAACTCTTGCTTCGATATTGGCGCTAATCTCAGAGTTAGATCTAATTCACGACGACGGAATCGACTTGAACCCTCCGTGGCAAAGAGGTGCGCTCCACTCATCGGTACAATACTTTATGTTCACCAGTCGGTGGCAGACGTTGTTTGGTCCGAGGCTAAGCAGGTCCATCTAATCGAGTCAATATACCGCAATTACTACGTCCCACCTGTAGTTTTTGCTATGTCGTTGAACGAATTTGGAGACCCAGTCCGGGTCTGTGTCGACGGAAAGCAGGTGCGAAGATATCTGTCTCATTCATAATATTTGGCCATATTCTGCTGATAACTAACACCGTACTTGAATCAACAGCGACTGACGTCAATTGCAAACTTCTTCGTGGGCAAGGTGTGCATGTTTCGTTCACTTCGATCTCCTCCGTTGATCCTTTTCATGGTCTAGATACCATGTGTGTTCATGATTCATAAACCACTGCGCATCGTCATCTCAAACAATTCTTCTACTTCACAGATAGGGACCCTATGACCAAGAAGAAATGGTATTATACAATCCCTCGATCTAGCAAGGGATCAAAGCTGGCGATCCCACTCGAGTGGAAGCAGCAGTTTGCTTCGAAACTGATCACCTGCGGTATGTAATCGGATTCCACATTTGAAGTAGCAGTCTGAACACCCACATTTAGTTGAGTATGAAAGTCTGAGACCAGGAGCTGAGAGAGACATCTTTCAGAGAGTTCAGCTTGGCGTTAGTCTCACGACCGCAGGTCAATCCACCATTTATCCTTTTCTTCCTAGTCTCCTCTCTGACTTGTGAACAGAGAAAATCCAGGCAATATTGTCACCACGGGCAGAGTGATTCCTTTCTCCTCAAGTACTACTTCCTGTCCTTATTCATGTTTTCAAGGTGGATCAGCGAACTCGTCCAGAAGCACATCAGTGTCGAGGGCGGCCTGTCCCAGCATCTCGACTGGGACACCAAGCGCGGTCGGGATTTCCAGTGTCTCGCTCAAATGATCTGCTGTTGTGAACAGATAGATGAGGAACCCATACCCGTAGCTGCACTGTTGGAAAATTGGATCAGCGACACTGATGGTCCCGAAGCAGATTTCCAGCATGATATCGACGAAGTCTTGAGAGAGTTGTGGAAGATTGTTTGCACCAAGAAATATTCGGACGCGTTTACAAAGATACAAAAGCGGGTGGCTCCGGCGGAGTTTGTCTACATTGGTCAGGCGTCAACATCCAATCCCTTTCCCTTGAAGTTGTCCATTGATCTCTTATCCTCTGGCAGGTGTCTTGTTGTATGCATTGCGCGATACCGATACCGCTACACGAGCCAAGGCTGTCTACAATCTTCGTTTGAGTATCCGTGAATCATTCAAGGACATACGCATGAACAGCAATGTCGGGAAAGTCATATGGGCATTCGTGAACACCATACGGGATGATCCTACGGACACCCCGGAGTACATCACGAAGGGAGGAAAGAAACCAAAATCGAGTCCAAAGAAGAGAGTGCGAGAGGCGGAGAGTGATACGGATTATCGGCCGGCGAAGAGAGGGCCTGGAAGGCCCCGCAAGTCTGGATAGATGTTTGTGGAATGTATGCTTTCGATGTTTTGGGATATATCCACTTTTTCTTGGGCCACACGCACTGCTATCTCTTACAGCTACGTCTGTATGTAATCATGACCGATGATGTATTATATATAGTTTCTTCAATTTTTTCTGAATACATTTGAGATGGAAACCGACATAAGAATAGGAAAGGTATCCTTTTTTCAAGATATCACCCGTTATACTGTGCTCTTGCAGTGAACCAAACTCCTGTCGAGTCCGTGGTAGCCCTGGCGAACTTAAGAAGCAACTTATCCCGCTCCTTATTATTAACGGCAATGTCCGCTAAGAATGGTGCGATATCATCGCTGCGCCAGCGCTCCCGCGTAAGGAAGAGGTCGGCGAAACGTGGCGCAGGCTCGACGGGGAGGGAGGATGAGGGGAAGTAAGTCAGAGTGTTGGTGTCTCCAACGAAGGAAGATGTTACGAGATAGTTTCCCTGCATAACGAAGGTGAGTTGGTCTGATGCCCGGAGGAACGCTTTGCAGAAGTCGACGCACAGAGAGCAGGGAGAGCGACACAAAGGATTCAAATTTATCGCCTACGGTAGTCTTCCACGTCTTTATGAGATCCTTTTTGTCAATTGGACGGCCCTGGGTCATTCAACAGTCAGCTCGAAATCCTACAGAGGCAAAATTGTGGATAGCAACCTTATGACCTCGTAAGATGCCTAACCCAATCTCCCTTACTACGCTCTCTGCATCCATCTTCCATCTTCCCTCCTTGACCTCCCCAAACCACGACATGATCTGTGTTGACACCGCACGCGGCATCTCGTGGTCGTCTGCCAGAGCCGACGTCAGGTCCTCCACGGGTGCGTTGGTGTGCGATACCGAGAGGGAAACAAGAATGTTCAGAATGAGCTCCAGGGTATTGTTGAGGTATTCTGGGGCTACAGGCCGCAGTTCACCTGTAGATCAGGGGGTCAGAGAGAGGTTTAGTGTCTGGGAGGATGAATGGACCATTTAGATTCAAAATATGTCGATCCTCCAATGCCTGATGAAATTCCGCATCACTGGCTTGAATTTGAGCTCGTATATCCGCATATGAGATCTTCGAGGTCTAAAACGCGTCAGTCAACACTGTTTAAGATGGACTTAGTGTGCAACTCACAGACGCCTCCATATCAGCATCCATATCCGCATCCTCCTCTCCATCATCATATTCTCTTCCTTTAAGCATCGCCGACAGTTTATACAGCTTCGGAACAGCTGGGGCTAGCTCCAGGATTTCGTTCACCTGGTCACGAATCACCACTCCTTGCAGCGCGTCGTCATCTCCCGGAGGCGTAACAACGAGGACGGAATTGGACAAAGTGACAGAACGGACTGAGTACGTCTTGTCCTCCGTGCACAACACGGCATCGTCACCTGTCTGGCCTCTGATAGTCAAACTGGACGCGTCACAACGCGTACATTAGCCACTTGTGATGTACAAAGGTGTTGGAGGAATGAATCTACGCACGTTAGTGGATTGAGGGTCTCAAGAGACGATTCTATCAGTTTGAGGAGGTCCGGGGGTAGTTCAAGAAGTTTGAATGAGCCTGTGTCTGCAATGGCAGAGGTAGAGAAGCTAAGATCCTGTTCCGCCATGAGTGAAATTGAGAGACGCGTTTAGACACGTGACACCGTCGAGGAAATGTTTCCCGACAACGTTCCGACGGGGGTCCGACAGATCCGATGCTGGCCCGC
>CEMG01178553.1:0-13945 GCA_001179705.1 Baeospora myosura
ATGTACGTGCCTTGGTCCTCCGTCTCTTCTTCTTCTTCTTCTTCTTCCCCCTGGTCGGCATCATTGAACGGCATAGTACCACTGGTTGGAGATGGTTGATTGCCTCGCAGGCTTCCTGGAGGGGTTTTAGGATGTTCCTCTGCTGAAGTGATACTCTGAAGAGTCCCGGTGACGACTGGTACAGTCGGATCTGATATAGATATAGAATTAGAATGGAGCGATAAGTCATGAGCAGAGATAATGCTCACCAACTACCATCGCATCCGGATCATCAAAGTTTGGGGCTGCCAGAGTGGCGTCTGTTTGACTGTCAGCTGCAAAATTGTACTAGGTAGTGTTAAAAGCCTCACCGTAAACTGACAGTGCATGCTCAGCATGCTTCAAGTTGTTCTCCAGCGTTGATTGGCCTTCTGATTCATCACTGTTCTTCAGAAAACTGACACTCAGGATATCAGTGTAATGGTCACGCACCATCTCCTCCGGCTTTCTGTCTTGCTGTCTTGTTCTTTTTCTTGAAGTCCACCAGCATTTTTCGAGAGTGCTTGATGGTCGCCTCTAAAAGGTCCCTCTCCGATGGCGGGCCAAGAGGAGGAACTGAAGCAGCAGCAGATACCGAGCGGGATACGGAGCGAGTTCTTTTGCCAGTCATCGTAACAGCAGATAACAGCAGAGAGACAAAACCGATGGCAAGAATGTTTGGCCGCCGACTGATAGGAGTCTGACGTGCACATGGAGAGACATTGGCCGAGATCGGTGCCGGTGAGCGTGAGCGTGACAGTTCACCTCCGAGCTCAATGTGTTCAATGTGTGCTATTCAGACGGTTCATATAGGTGCCGTCCAACGCGTCCCCCAAGGAGCAAACCGCAGTGGGCGCAATGTGTCTCAAATATACGGATCAAAATGACGCACAAACAAAGTGTGCTAAATGAACACATAGGGCCGCTCTGCCCCCATGTGTCTCTCTCCGACAGATCATATCGGGCTCACGGCGAAGCGTCTTAAATCGACACATAGCGCCCCTGCCATATGGCCTAAATCTGTGACACTAAGTTCCGCCAGGAACGACTGCTGTTCACAGGCGCAAAATTAACACCGCCACATCAGTCCAGCCACGTGCAATCGCGCTATTGATGGATGTTTGGGACTTGGACTTAACAACCTACTGCTCCCGCCGCCCAGTGCCACGTTCTCTATCCACCACAATCTTTCCTTCTGCTCGCTGTTCTCGACAGTGAGCTCGACATTTTCATCACTGGCGCCGTCGTTGGCGGACACTGCAACCCCTACGTGTTTCACATTGGCGGCCGCGGTCAAGGTGATACTGTCTTAACCCCTCTGGAACGGTCTTTCCCGGGTCTTGGATCATGCTGGCCACCATGAATCCCCCACAAGATGCCCACTATCCTGCACATAACTCCCATCGTGACTCACGCCCCGACTATCAGGCTCAACTCGCCGATAGCTCGGGCTTGGAAGACAGATTATGTCCAGGTTGTAAACTATCCGCAGTTTCAGAACATGGTGGTTTGGTTGTTGCTTTTGGGTGCGTACTTACATCTTATCGAATTGCCATGGCCATTTGCCGCGTTTTTTGTGGTGTCACCAACATACGGGCGTCATTCGGGTTCTTCCTATGTGTTCGATGTTGCTAACTTTCCACTCTAGTCAATCCTTCTTCCACGTTGATTGTTTTAGATGCGCGAAATGTAGCGACAAGGTCACCGCGGATACCAATCTCCTCCTTCTCTCCGACGGCTCCCCCGTTTGTGCAAATTGCTCATACAGCTGCAATATCTGTCGTTTACCTATCCTCGACGAAGCTATCATGACTGGTGACGACTCCTTCCACGCCCACTGTTTCAAGTGTAAAATATGCAAGAATCGGATCGACGACCTTGTATTTGCCAAGACCAGCCAGGGCATATATTGTATGGACTGTCACAACGAGCGTATGATAAAAATTCGCAAGCACAACGAAAAGAAGGCGGAGCGGGAAAAAGCGGGTGGTTCATCTAGTTCTCGCGACCGTTATCGTCCTCGAGAGAACGGGGTATGTTGCGCCCGGCTCGTCTATAAATATATGGCCTTCCTGACATCACTCTATCCTTGTTTAGCACTCTTCGCCTGCCCCGGACGGCATTAATTCAAAACGTAACGCGAATCCGGAAGGCTCGCGAAATCCTGAGAGTCTTTCTTCGCTTCGGTCTCCTGCCAAACGACCTGCTGGTCCTTATATAAGTGACGCTTTCAATCAACCGCCGCCCTATCCCGGTCAAACTTTTCATACGCCTCAGAAACGTGGCACTGACTCTCCCTCATATCTCACATCGTCGTTTTCTGCACCTCCTCCTCAAACTATCTCCGTGACAGTCGCACCCCCGGAACCTGAATCTTTGCCTCAAACTGTATTTCATCCCCCACCGAGAGAATCATCCGTAGACCCGCCTCGGCAGAGGCAGCAAACACTCCCCATATTATCCAGCAATGGTGAACAAGCGTATCCAAATCGAAGCAAGAGCTTTGATGATGGTGTACGACCTCTGGACGTTCTTGCTAGACAGAGGTCAGTAAGTCCCGAGGTACCTCCATCACAAGTATACAGCGGAGACGGTGGCTTGGACGCCCCGACCTCAAAGCGGAACAAGCGTCGGTCAATTAACCCTGGCCTTGTGTTGAGCAATTTCAATGCTGCAACCCCTCCAGTATCTCCGCCTAATCTTTCTCCTTTATCCGCAACGTTCCGTCAGCAACACCTCAACCGGTCCCCAACATCACCAAACTTCTCGGGGCGAGAATCCCCGCGAGCGCCTTCTCCTCTCCGCGAGCGAGAGGCAAGCTCATCTCGTCCACCGTCCAATAGTTCCCTTCACAGCAACTCCAGCAACTTCCGCTCCCTTTCTTCTTCATCTTCGCACCAGAATTTGAACGCCCCCGACAGGGACCATGACACGAGGAATCGCACGGTGTCAACTGGCGCTTACTCGCATGACCAGTCTCAAGACCAGACGATCGTGGCACCTCCCCTTCGCGCCAGCGTATCTGAGGGAGCACCGCCTAGGATGATAAGTAGCTCATCTACAGACCTACCTGGTTCACGAGACCGAAGCTCATCGACCCACCCTCGGATGTCGTCCGAACGTCCCGATGGTCGGCCTGCCGCTCCGCAACGGTTCTCGAATATGAGCCTTAACATCGATGACGGACGGTCGTCCAGCCGATCTCGACCAGGCTCACGAGCGGATGTTCCACATAGCGTGGAAAGTGGGACTGATACTGAGCCTGAGGGAGATGACGCCAGTCATCGGCGGACAGAGTTCAATAGCTCTATTCCCCCTGCTCTTCCGGAGAAAGACATTGAGTATACTCCCCAGTGTCTCGATGTACCCTCGCCCACTAGTGAGATGGATCACGACCTCTCATCCAACGTGTCGCATCCAGATAGCGGTTCGGATGATATGTCTGAATCATCACCCGTTGAACAGACGTCTCATGCCACATACATCGCTCCTGCTCTCCCGCCAATCAGATTCTCGATGAATACTGCGGACTTCTCCGATTTATTTTCGGGGGTGAGTGGAGGTGGGATGAGCATGAAGAATTTAGCGAGTATATCAGAGTCGTCGAGGACGATCAGAGAGGATTCTGAGAATGGACACGGTGTACCGCTCACGCCACCACCCACAGCTTCATCGTTTTTGACGGAGGACAAGAGTTCGACGCCCACCAGTGAGGTAACTATCATCGGATCAGCACCATCATCCGTTTCGCATCACTACAGCGAAAGGACCCTCCACGAGAATGAATCTTCAAATGAGGACGTTCGGTTTGTCTTCCTATCTACTGGAAGGGTGTTGTATCCTGATTAGTTTGTAGGAAAATAAGCATCGACTCACAACGGTCGTTCAGCGCTTCGTCCTCGTCAATACACCGTGTGTCTTCCGATGAGACATATGCTGACACTACCCAGGTATTGACCGTCCCCACCAAAGTCTACGGGGAGTCGCCAGAGCCCGGTGTCACTGTAACGACTCCTGGATCGAATGTTGCCAGATCTCTACGGCAGGACCCGCCTGATCTGGTGCTACTTCGGCTTCAGGAAGCTCTTTCTGATGCCCAGGAACGTGGTGCACAACAGCTCAAGCTGGATAGAGGCTTTGTAGAGGCTATCGTCAAAGCTATGGAGTCTCGGAAGACGGACTTGACGACCCTGAGAGGCAAATTTGATGGTGTCAAGGTCAGTCCTTGGTATCCATGTAATCATATCTGGCAAAGCTAATTGTTGAATAGAGAACGAGCATGCAGTACATCGAGGGCTTGACGGTCGCACAGACAGAGTATGACCGAGAGCTCAAGGCCCGAAGGGATGCCGAGGCTGAAGTAACTAGATTACGAGTCTTGTTATCTGGTCAGGCTGCGCGATTGACGGCGTTGTCTGGAGATTCGCGGCGACAAGAGCTGCGTCAGCAAATGTCGAAAGACCTTCACAGTAACTTGTCTGGTTTAGAGCACGATCTCTCTAAACTAAAGGTTCAAAGGGACATGGCATTGGCTGAGGTTGAGGAACTTGCAGCAGCGAAGAGGTATACTTCGTTAGGTCAACATTCCTGGTTTCTCATGACTCACCGTACATTTCACAGCTCACCTGTATCCCCTGATCCACCAAGCAACCTCGGGCGCTCTTTCACCGTTCGCCTCGATAAGCTCAAGGTTCAGTATCAGCGGGAACTCTTGCCTCTGACCGAACAACGCGAGGCTTTGGCGCGAGAGATTCAAGAGCTCAAGGGTGTACGGGATGTCTTCCTCGAGGAAACGACTGTCCTCAATGCTCGAAATGAAGAGTTGGCACAGCTCACGAACCAATACGCCCGTCGTATGGAGACGGTACCCGAGACGCCGTCCAAAAACGCTGGATTGTACGCTCCTAGGGTCTCAGAAGATAGGACTCGACCCGCACTAACGCAAAATCCATCATATTCCTCGACGACGTCTATTGATGAGGCAGCGGATCTCAAGTACATCAAGATACCGAAACCGGAAGTTGATTATCACACTCCATCCAAAGCCAAGTTTATCAAATGGCCAGGCTCAAGAGCCAAGGAACCTGCTCCGTCTCCTGCTCCGTCGTCGCTTGGGAGTTCGGAGAGCAGTAAACCAAAGGTGTATCTCGAACATAATTTCCAACAGCTGAGCGTTCTTCGGTTCGCACGGTGCGATCACTGCGGTGACAAGATGTGGGGCTCGCAGCTCAAGTGCACTAGTATGTCCATTCTGCGTCTTGCTCTACTGAGCTCTGATAGATGCATATTAGGTTGTAATGTGTCGGTGCACGTGCGGTGTATACACCAAGTCCAGGTTTCATGCACACAACAGTCACAGACCAGCACACCACGAGAGGAGGCGTCGAACGTACCTTTGCGTATGTATTTTGAGTTATCCCGTCCACACTCGTTCGTAACTGACTGACAATCTTAGCCCCTTCGATGTTCGGTCGCGATCTTATAGAACAGACGCACGCCGATGGGAGTGACCGCGAGGTGCCTGTCATTGTGGAAAAATGCATCGACGCAGTCGAGACTCTGGGTAAATTCCCTACTTTCTCCCACCTGAGCGCCCTCACTTATTCTACCTCCTAAGCAATGGACTATGAAGGCATCTACCGAAAGTCCGGCGGCTCCGGGCAAACGCGTGCGATCACTCAGCTGTTTGAGCGCGGGGACTACAACGCCTTTGATCTCTGCGACTCTGACCGTTTCAATGACATCTGCAGCGTCACCTCAGTGCTCAAGACATACTTCCGCACACTGCCGAACCCGCTACTGACGTACGACTTGCATGATCAGTTCATGTCGGCAGTGCAGAATCGCGATATTGCGACGAAGAACAAGGCGCTGGTTGATTTGATCAATCGATTGCCGAATGAGCATTATTGTACGCTGCGGATGCTCATGCTGCACCTTCATGGGTGAGTCTCGCCTGCCAATCACTCGACCTTGAGCTTACAATTTCCGATTGATAGGATCTACGAACGAAGTGAGAGGAATCTCATGACTGCGCGCAACTTGGGCGTCGTATTTGGTCGTACGTTTCTCACCTCGCCTGTTTCGACGTCTTATTGACACAATCTCCCCAATAGCAACCTTGATGCGGTCTTCGGATCCTGGGGCCGAATTCAGCGATATGGCTGGTAAAGCCTTGTCAGTCGAGTGGCTCGTCGAGAATGCCCAGCATGTCTTCAAGCAAAACTCCTCACGATAGCGTTGCCGTTAGAGCAGGAGCACATGAGGAGTTCGAGTTTTTCGGACTTTGGCGGAATTTCAGCATGCTTTCTATTCTTTCCGCTTCTTCTTGATGTATCTATTTCGTCCTCTTTCTCCCTTCCTTCGGTTCTTGACATTGACAGCATCATTCATCCGTTGATTCATCGCACATATTCTTCTTATCATTCAAATTATCTGGAATTTTCGGCAGGCTGCCACGTACATGGTCGTTCTCTTTCTCTCTCTCTTCTTTTTCTCCCTCTTTTCTCGCTATAATTATTATTTCTTTGCTCATCTCCACATGTCTATATCCCCCTCATCATCCACTCATTCTTCTTATCGTCAAATACCCCGGAATATGATTCATCTTACAGTGGACGGAGTCGGAGTGGACGTCGATATCAATGAATTACGTGGAAAAAGGGTTGGGGTGCCAGAGCGCCATATCTCCTTGAATACAAGTGGCGGTACTGCGCACAAGACTGAGGGCCTGACAAGCTCGGCCATGCTTTGCCAGCATGGTATCTAGCACGGTATCTACAAAGAGACTGAAATCTTGGTCCAAAAGATAAAAGTAAAAACAGGTCCTACCAGGGCTCGAACCTGGGTTCCTAGAAATCGTTGGTCAACAGAAGTTGATTACCAATCAAAATCTAGAGTGATAACCACTACACTATAGAACCGTGAAAGTAAATGCCTCTCCTTGCTGTGCTGACTTTCGTTGCTGTGTGCAGCTGATTGACATTCGAAACGTTTAGCTTCCTCAAGTTGCCTACCCGGCCGGGAGCTCTCATCTACTCACTAGGTACTCGCTGCATGCCCTTGAAGACCGACGCTTGCATGTGGCTTGCTGCAACGATCAGGCAATGTTCGCGGCCTGCGTCTACCTGCGTATCTCGCCTTACCTCAATCCCAACTCCTTACTCCGAGTCAGGATTATTGGCGCCTCGCCGTCTACATGTCATGCCGTCTGCTGGTAGTCTCTCCTAGACAGACACAAAATTCACGATNGTCTGACGATCGTCGATGTAGACATGTGTATTTGGAAACACACACACCGAAGCAAGGTCTTGGATCATGCCATCAGGTTTTCTACAGGGAACTAAGTACATCGACTCAGCTAATAATGAGAGATCACCGAAACAGACATCTTTGCTCTGGATATCTTTACTACTTTCGAAACTATGCTCTGATGTCGATGTCACTGCCGCCGGTCATACTCTGGCAGTGGTCATGCGTACCCTCAGCGGTGGTTGTGGAGACTCTCAGCTCAACAAGTTCCACTGGCACTTTCTACGACCGCTGCTTCCGCCTCGACTTTCATGCTTCATTTGCGGGGAAGCTTCACGGGAGGGTGGAGACAAATTTACGACGCCTCTTCGCAGTGTACCACAGTGGCACACAGGTCATTATCGCACAGGCGCTCCAGG
The DNA here is from genome assembly GCA_001179705.1 of Baeospora myosura. Classification (NCBI taxonomy): domain Eukaryota; kingdom Fungi; phylum Basidiomycota; class Agaricomycetes; order Agaricales; genus Baeospora; species Baeospora myosura. Next base: position 7,689 of record CEMG01178553.1, read on the forward strand.
GCTTCAACGTAGTGATGTTTGGGTATCTGACGCCCGGGAGATCTAATTTTTTTCTGCTTCATTCTTCTGCTTCCGATGCTCTCAGTACGGATTCTGATGTCCAAGTGACCTTCGGGACAAACCACACTTCTTGGTGAGTATGGCTGAAACCCCATAATGGTGATTTTTAACTCATATGGTTCAGCTTCAAACTTGCTTTAAACATTGCAGGGTAAAATTCGGCTGAGACTAGCGATCCTGGTCGTGTCCGTAAGTATTTGAATAACGTAATTCACAAATAATTCACCATCGAATTACTGCAAGCCCAAATTGAGCCCGAATCAAGAGAAATTCATTCCCCTGATGTCTGTCCGTGGTCGATATCGGCCAAATGGTCACGCAAAACCACCGACATGATCATGCAACATGCAGATGATCAACAATGACTTAGTACTCCCTGGAGTTCTAATCTGTGACTTCGTCCGTGCCCCCGTGGCATCAGCTCGTCTCCTTCGCGCTGGCCAACAATCATCTCGCAGCTCTGTCGCTGGTCGTGCTACTAGTACAATATGCGCGTCCCTGGCTTCTCCGGCGGCGCAGGTGAGGCGATTAAAGTCGGAACACTACATAGGGCGTTCTCATACCGCCGAGTCGGCACTGACGAGGCACTTATCTCACAGGAATTGTTCCGACATTTTCACGGGGGGTGGGGCCCGGATTTCCGTTTTACAATTTCTCGATAGATGCACTGGCATATTCTAGGATGGACAAGGTCCATCGGGTTTATCGGGTAGCTTCTAGTCTTCCACTTTTGCGACTGGCAGAAGACCAAAACACATGTCGGTGCGTCTAGCCTCGTGCTCCGAATTCCTGGAGTTTGATACTAGCCTAGCGTTATCTTCGTTAGGACCTTATCACTGTGCCCTGAGCGCTTCACAATATATGCAACGTTAATTCGATCGAAGAACAACCCTAGAAGGATAATTGCAGCTTATTTCAGAATGCAGTTGGCCTGGATCCTGGGTCGAACCTCTGGTCGTCGCGGCGGAGCGAATTCAAAGCAGGCGAAGAGCGACACGGATAACGGGATGGTAGGCGTAGCAGATTCGCAATGCCAGGGGGAGCCGACTCTGATTAGCCTAGCGAGGAAGGCTTGCAGTATGAGTGCCAATGATAGTCCTCCGCTTTACGGCGACCGATTGCATCAATGCACGTTGGAGATATACATACACATGCATATGCATGTACTAGCTTGCTACTTACAGAGTGCAGGCCATGTCCATGTGCATCGTACGTATGCTATGTAATATCTTCTCCAACTTCCTGTCTTCTCCCCTGTACATGTGACAATGTCATTGATAGTATGAAGTACACCCATGCAACCCTGCAGGTGCTCTCTCCCTCGCCGTCCCGTAGCTGTTAGAGCCTCGATCCCAATCCAAAAGAATGACGAAAGCTGTGGACAAATAAAATATACAGAGGATAATGATATGTACCGGAACTAGTACTTGGGTGGAATATGAATAATTGAATGAATGAAAGTGAAAGGGATCCGGTCAAAGCTTCTCCTGGAGGATGTAGTTGTTGGGTTTACGATGCTGGAGACTCTCGTCATCCTCAATTTGTGATTTACGATCGTTGGAGACAGTGTGCCCGTCGAACTGTGTATATTCACAGAAAATCAGTATCAGTAGATACGCGGAGTAAGGTAACGTACATCAACGTGCTGCACAGTGCGTACTTCGATGCCTTTGAGGGCACCCAGCTCAACATCATCGCGCTGGAAAGACGAAAAAAAACTCTTTGAGACACCGCAGGTAGCCTGATGACGAGAAAAATCATACCTGCGTGCGTATCCTTGTCGGCCTGTCGTATGACCGTGTTGGTTTGTCGTAGGAGGACGACGCCTGCGTAGTATGGTTGGCACGGATACTACGACGTGCATTCAGAGTCCACATCATGGAGAACGCGTAGAACTTGGGCAAAGCCGTATTGAACGCAGTCGCAACGAGTTTATCGGCCAGAAGTGGCACGGGAGCAAATCTGCCAGCCTCTCTTTGGGTAAGGATGAGGTCGATCATAACGCTAGAGATGTTGCGGTGTCAGTTGCAATTTCCTGGGTAAGGGAGCTATGGGTGTAAAAACGTACCAGATGGCAGCGGGAGCTGCGGTTTGGAACGTTAGACGAATGAGGGAATCAATCATAGAAGCGGTTCTACGAGGTTGTTTAGACGGATGTAAGGTAGATGTGATAAATAGATGCATACTGTTGAAGCCCGTTCTTCTTAGATCTGATCAGGAAATATGCTGTGACGGTCGACATGATGACATCTCCAGCTGTTCAAGATAAGACTCGGAGTTAGACGGGGGTGGCGCAGAATGACATGGAGGGAACACTGACCGAATACAGTCCCGAGATGGCAAGCGACTTTGAGTTTGGATTTATACGTCAGCATAATACGGATGTCATCAAGCGAGTACTACACTTACACCACATGGTGATCTTTGGACCGTCGGCTTGCGGAATATATATAGTCTGATAATATTGCATTCAATGTCGAAGCGTGGACCTGTGATTGCGTTGTTACGTACCGAGACGACGGCAGACAGGAAGCCAAACAGCAAAATTGCAAACACTGGTGCAGCGATCCACCATGCTTTCGAGATGACCCAAAGGCGATAGCAGAAGTAAGCCTGAACGTAGATACCGATGAAAGCGACCTGTGTGAGGTTAAACGCGTGAGCCGTCGCAGACAAGATAGTAAATGCTGATCGATAGGATTGCTTACCGTGAGGGGAGTGCTATACTGCCACCAAGCAGTGTACATGAGGAAGCTGGCGCCGACTATGTCCGTGAAATGTTCAACACTCATGATCCATGATATCGCACTGTCATCGAAAATGGTGGTCATGAGTACACGGCAAGCACGTTGGAGGACTGGATGCGCGGAATCGCTTACAGGCACTGAATGGTTTTCAGAGTGGTCAAAAGCATCAAGCCTATTACGGCCAGCCGCAGCCCTAGGATATCGTCTCTGTACCATGTCCAGTAGTGCACAAACTATAGAGAGACGGAACATGCCACGATCAGCCAAATGTAACGATCAAACGTGGATTACACACCTGTGTGCAGATTATGCCTTGCATGAAGAGGTCCGCAAATGTCCCAACGAGCTGCAAATCCGGAAGGAAAGAGGGTGAGGATGGGATGTCGATCGTTAGTTTAAATGAGCAACGAATAAAGCACTGGCACATTGCGCACCCAAGGAGCGAGAAGGTACACAGCCATATGATGTTGCTCATCGGTAGTCAATGGGGGGCCGTCCATGGTGAAATATACAAGTCAAGACGATGTCCACAAAGCGTCTCTGGTATAAGGGAGTAGATGTCCAGGTATCCAAGGGCATCAGCAATGTTTCCAACCGCGACCGGTACATATACAATTTAGACAACCTGACATACTGGTCATATGTCAGTGCATGGTGCGCATGCTGCCGAGGTGTATTGACTTTCCTGGTTAGATCCGTTCTCCCAGATGACCCTACATACCAAGATCCAAGGAGAACGTCGCAGGAACGTCGGCAGTCGGCTGCCTCCAAGCGAGCCTTAGCGATGAAAAAGATGCAGATAGATTTTTGGCGAATGAACCTGAAATTTGGCGCCCCAGCCCAAGGTTTGCACGAGATTCAGGGAATTCAGGAACCTAGATAAGCGGTACTGGTCCTGGGGCTCCAGGAACCGCACGAACAACGCTAGCCTAAGCCTACGTTGCGGGCTTTGAGCAACCTCGTGGGTCCTAAGCAGGGCTGCTATGATGTAGTACTTGAGAATCGGGATTATCTCAAGTCCATCTGATTTCGAATGCTTTGCAACCAGGAATACTCAGGAGTCAAAAGCCGCCACCGAATTACCACAAAGCCGCTGCCCTGGGTGATCCAGTATCTCGGTCTAAATAGTTTCCGTAAGTTGCATTGCAGTATAATTGTTAGGCTGGGCGCGTGGGGGCTCGTCAACGGTCACGTTGGCGGCGGGCTGATAGTCGACATTCTGTGATTGAATTTTGTACGTTTGTTTCGTGGAAAGGAGTGGAAAGGCTGCAAAAGGTGATCGATGACGCTTCGTCGGCCGCAGCTGTCAACAGAACGTGTCCATGCACAACAGCATATGTAGCTCGCCTCGTTTCCGATTGACAAGGTTTGCCACCTGGCATCGATTTTTGCTTCCAAGTTGCCGTGGGGAGATCACCCCCTGAAGCGCTGAAGGCCTGAAGGCCCGATAACGCCAGGATACCACCGGCGCGCCGTCGTGTACATCCTTAGCTCCCTACTGCCTCCTACTGCCTCCCTACAGAATCCAAGGTTACATCGAGATAGGGTGGGACCTGGATTGACGGCAATTTATATACTATTTCGTAATGATATGACCCAGAAACGTCAGCCCACTGAGCCCAGTGAGGCCCAGTGGATGGTCAGAGTATAGTCTTGGCTGACGTTGCACATTGCTCTTGATCAGTCGCCTCCAGTTGCGTCCGAGCAAATCGCAATAGAACGCTGATAGCAACCCCAGAAATTCTAAGGTGCGCCACTGTGCGGGGGATAAGGAGGCTTCTCCTTCAATCGAGAAACAAAGACGAGGGAAATGGAGAGATTGAGCCTTGAGGGTAAGAAGACAAGAACTTTGCTGTTTCTTCTGGACATTCTGACATGCGAGTCGGATCAGACCAGGAATCAGACCAACATCAGACCACGATCGGAAGGTCGATTTGGTCAAGATACCTCCTGTCAGGTCATCGGTACCGCAGGGTGAACACTGAAGGTGCTTTTAAAACTCTTTTTTTTTTTTTACCTTGCTCTGAACCAAAATAACTCGTTTGCCTCCGTGGCTACATACCTGCCTAGGCCTTTGAGCGGCCTCTTGACGACCCTGGGAAGGAGCACATGGAGCACATTCATGGGAGCGCGGCGAACGCGACGACTCGGACAAAGCGTGGGAAGCTCGGCCAGAATAGCGATTGTCCATGTTTATCCTCGAGGGCGTCGCTGACCACCCTGACCTCCAACCGCTTATGCCGTTTGACAACCGGGACTTTGTTACCGTTTCTCTGATTTGAGAATTGTGATTTGATTTCAGCGAAAACCTTATGTGATTGGGTGGTTGATCGTTTGGCATGGCATCCCAGGAGATCCCAGGCGTCCCTTTGGAAAGGTCCTCTTGCATGACCGATAATTTCGAATTCATTCCTTGATTGCAATCTGCAGTTTGCGAGCCGCCACTGACACTTTTTAGATCCCGGAGGATTCCCGGAGGATCTGAAAAACTACGTAAGTAAGTACCAAGTCCGAAGTCGAGGTCGACCGTCCAGCTCTAGATCTTCAAAGCTTCACCTTCAGGCCTTCATGCGCCATGAATGCAAAACCTTCTTTCCATTCCTTCAATGTTCAAACTTCAGCGCTTAGCGGCAGGACAGGCGAGACTGAACTCCATCAGCATTAATCCAAATAACGCGGATTGTCCTCAGGCTCTAGGCTCTGGCGTGAATTCAGGGAAGACTACAGGAGAGAGACTTTGAAGAGACTCATGACACAGAGCGACTTACAAAGCCGCCCACAGTGACAAATTACTGGCGTATTGATAAACTACATCTTCATCAAGTCTCCCGCTCACCCCTTTCCGTATCTCTCCAGTTCAACTTCCACCGACCTGCCAGTGTACGTCGAAATCTGAACATCTTACAGGAGCCTCAGAGCACGCAGATTCTCCAAGTTTATCGTGGTTCTATAGTGTAGTGGTTATCACTCGAGATTCTGATAATGTTGCAATATTACTGAAGCTTCTCGGAACCCAGGTTCGAGCCCTGGTAGGACCTTTTTGTTGTTCTTTGAACTTTTTGCGTCAGGTTGCGGATCGGTCGGGGACCCTCGCATAGTTTTATTTTGCCACACACTGACACAGGACCATGCGAGCGAGGCGTGAGGTCGACTTGATCATCTAGCGGAATTGGTCCTCGCAATCCATGAACTGCGTATAAATTTGAGTACCATGATCAACTTAGAACTTCAACATTATCGGAATCCGTAAGTACTAGGTACGCCGTGAATTTATCATGCCTGCATGTGTGGCAGGGCGCTAGGCCTCATACTAGTTGCATCCTTTTGCAGCTGGTTTTGTTTGAAAAAACAAAAAAAAAGTTAGGCTAGATTTGTGCTCACCGTTAAGTATTTTTGCGCGCGAGTTACCTACACTTGTGACTGCGACGACCAATGGCAACAATTGCCGCT
>CEMG01178556.1:0-10977 GCA_001179705.1 Baeospora myosura
AGTGTGGCCGTCCCTTTTGTAGCTTCCACCTTGGCAAGTACACCTGAAGGCAACAGATTCAGTGCTAAGTCAACGCGTCAATGGCTTGATTGAAAGGGGTACCCACTGTATTCGAAATGAGGATAGAGGAAGAACGCTACTTGATCGCCTGTGATTCCACATCAGCAAATCAGGGAGATTCCGCCGAGCCCTGGTCAACATTTTGAACACGTGTCAGGCTGGTTCGACTTGGGGATCGTTCGCAAAGGTTTGCAAAGTGCTCACCAAGTTAAGATGAGCATGCGAGGGATGGCCAACCGTGATAAGCATGTCAGTACATGGTAAGAGTAGACCATAATGAAATCAAGTCGTCGAACGCTGGTCAGGGTATGTAAAGGTACACTCGGCTGGTGGAGCGTTCACGAGGCACGGACAACGAGGAGGAGCAGCAGATGTATCGGGGATTAGAACTACATAATGTTAAAACTTAACAGGCTTTACAGTGGAGCGTAGCCTTCATCGTCCTCCATTACATCAATCCCGTCACCCTCGCCATCCTCTGGATCTCCGTCTCCAGCCAGTGAGCCACTATCAGAGCTTGACGATCCCGCGTTGGACCATTCGGATTCGGATTCGTCCGAGTCAGACTCTTCATTGAGGTCTTCATCAGAGGGGCGAGGAAACTCCACTTCAACTTCTACCCCTTCCTCTAAGATGTCGAGCGAGTTGTCTGAGATATCGGAGTCGGTCTCGTCGTCATCAGGCTGTTCCGCGGTGCGAACATCCTCAGTCTCCACGTAGAAATGGCCTGGGCCTCCACCGGCGTAGCGAGCATACATGTCTCGGTCTGGAAACCTAGAGATCAGGAAAGAGTGGTGTTAGTCGGAGAGCTCAACGCAAAAAGGTGAAGATAGACGCACATGTTGACATAATGATACTTCCAATCTGTGTCGCCGTCCTCATCATCTTCCCAAACCAATAGATCGTGAGCTGCATTTGTTTTGCCATGCGCGAAAGCTGGTATGAGATGTGATGCTCGAATGACTTCGTCGGGGTTGAGGAAACCGTAGGCATTCGGATCACTATCTGGCAAAAACTCGACACGGTGGAGCCTTTTGCGCTTGAAACCACTACGGTGCATGTGAACGAGACGAAACCTTCGGATCCAGAGGAAGTCAAGAGGAACAGGTACATGGCTGGCGCCAGCGATATTGTGGATCACATCCACATGGAAAATCCCGAGAATGCGGGCGTAGGCAAAGGGATGAGCCTGAGTTGTGCTCTCGGGTGCCAGGGTCATAATATCGCAATGAGTGCGTGGATTGAGAGAATCTTGTTCACGTCGAATATCGTAAGTCGTGAAATTGATACGCAGGACTTTGTGACAATAGAGGCGATTGTGTTGGATGATGAGCCCACTTCTCTCCTCTGGAGTGAACTCGCGCCCATTGCCTGTCCAGTCGGGGTGCAACAGACGGCTAAGCAAGTGTTCTTGTAGTTTAGGCAAGAAGTTCTGTGAAGCTGAATCAGTAAGGTGTACTAGAGCTTAAGTTTCGGATACATGTACCTCAACTTCTGGTTGACCATCATAGTCTTGAAGGAAAAGTGTAATATTCTTGGGGAAATTTCGAGACCGTGACGTGTGGTAATGCTGATCAGGTCTTGTGAAGGGTAAGGGCTCGGAATCCTCGTAAGAAACATGGGCAGTTGACTTTCGCTGCCTTCGAGACCGCTTTCGCTTTTTCGAGGGTGGACTGCCCTCGGCGGTGGCAGTGGTAGAAGGTGGGGACTGGTGAGACTTGCCACCGTCAAGTGGTGGATTTTGACTGGGAAGAGCTTTGAAGATGCGTTTCCGGACCTTGCGTAGGAGGCGTTCCCGACGCTCGAGCCTCGTCATCTGGAATGTCGCGTTGTTCTTGTTGGTACGAGCATAGAAGCGCTTGATGTGGCGGTGCTCGAGTTCTCCCTGGATGCATACCGCTCGTCAGTGCAGTTACTGTAATAAATCATCTATTACACGTACTGTTTGAGTTGAGTATGAATCAGTTGTACCAAACCATGCAATGGTCCTGACGTAGTCCCCCAAAAAGTGTAGCTTAGGTGTCTGCATACTAAAACCTTTCTTCTTCTTTGCTTGCCCCGCCGCGGGTGCCCCGTTTCCTTTGCGACGCTGACGACGCCCTCTCGCCGCTTCCTCCTTTGGAAGTTCACGAGTATCAAAGGCCTCGCACGTATCCTTTTTAAAACGGCGCAAATTCGAGCCTAGCTCCCTAGTAGCATCATCCAAAAGGCCGAGAGTAGTTGATGTGTGCAGTCGTAATTTGGCAAGCGCGTGCCATTCAGCGAGACAATATAAGAGATCCATTACCACCTTGTCATGTTCGGGTGGAAGAAGGCCCTCGAATACTGGGATTATACACTAAGAAATGTTTGTTGCATCAGACGTGCTGCTAAAAGATGTACTGGAAGGAAGGGATCACCTGAAGAATATCCTCGAAATCACGAGCAGCTAATTTCTTCATTGCAGAAACATTGGAAGAGAAACGACGAATGGTGGCGCGTCCAAAGGAAGGAACTTGGCGAAAGCTGCATGATACGGTGGTGGTGTGAGATATTTCTATGAGAGGGCAGCCAAAGAGACGAGGTTCAACGTACCGATGATTGAAATCTTGTACCGCTAAACCACCGTGGGCAATCAGGATGCGGATAAGATGTACGAGAACTGCCTTCCAGACCCCGAGCTCGAATTCGTGCATGAGGTCAATGACGAGCATGAGGTACATGTTGAAACCATACGGTTTGAGTCTTTGAGAGAAGATGTTCTGGGATAAAGCTTTAGAAAGTGTACATAACGCAATTGAAAGTCAAGGACGTACTGTCGTCGGAACCTCTGATCTCAAGAAAAGTATATTCTCAACTGCAGTGCTCTTCACACCATACGCCAACTTGTAAATGAACTCCCTTGTTGTCACAATCCTGCCAGATCGATGTTCGTCGTCAACCCGCACGAGGCGCTCTCTACGCTTAGCATCCCTCTTCATCCCAATGTCTCCAAAATGTGTTTTTGGTATCAAACATCGTGGGCATGCACAACGACCTAGGTTCCGAATCAACGATAGCAAGACTCTACAGATGTCACATGAGAATCAGTGGACGACGGAAGGGGAGACATCAAACTGACTTCTCTGGATAATCAGCTGAATATGTAAATATTCGCGGAAAAAAGCGGCGATAGATGCCGTCCGGACATTGAATGACAATACCATGCTTGTACGCCTCCATGAATGCAGGATCCAGTATCAATGCCCAGATAGCATGCATGAGCTCACGGCGACAGTGAGTGAGTGTGTCGCTGCTTGGGCCTTCTCCGGTTGTTTTTGTGAACCAATCGAAAAATGTGTCGGGTAGCTGTCAAAAACAGTCAGTGGACAGTATGGTAAGACGGCCAATTAAACAAGTACCTTGGGCAGATATGCAATATGGTGGCAGGCTCCAGAGCGTGGTTTCCCCCGTGCGTACTTGCTTAGATTTCCGAAGAAGAGGTACAGTGGCCATAGCGACGCGTCACCGAAGTTTGCCAGATGGGTTGAGTCTGACCAAAACATCAACGCTAAAATGACACGTTCCAAGGTGCACCTTGGCTCTGGCGGTTGAGACTGGATTTTGTCATGAGCTTCTATAAAAGCGTCGGTCGAGTAAATTTCGTCGTATACGCGCTGGGGGGATGGTGCTGGAATGTCTGGCCTCTGCCAAAACTGTCGGAAGGGAGTATAGTGGAAGGACGCTGCAGCAGGGTCGGCAACAGCAGCTTTTATGACCTCAACCAGACTCCGAATATGGAGCCCCGGGACCGTGAACGTTGGGGCCTCAGACTCTGAAGCGTGGGTGTCTCCGTCAGGTACCTGAATTTTGACCTCCACCTCATGCCATCCATCCTGAGTACGAAGGGGATCAGATTGATCGGAAGACATGTCGTCGATGCGCGCGGTCTCCTTTTTCACATCAAAATCTTCCACATCCTCCTTCCTGAACAACGGTGACTGCAATATGTCCACCAGTCGAACCATTTCACCGACAGACTTTAGCCCCGACCCCGTCCACATCCAGTTCATCAAAGAGAATATCGAAAAGTTCTTGAATGGTGCAAAGTTAATTGCGGAGTTTGGGGCAGCAGAATCTGAGGCCGCTGGTGCAAGACGTGAACTGGAATTTGTCCCTGTATCCTGACCGTGTTTAGGGCGGCGAGAAACATATGACAGATCATCGAGGAAGATGGTGTCGTCGGGGTTGTGTGTGGGCCGTGACGGATACTCGCGAAACATACCAAAGCTGTTGGTGGCTGTTCGGATGTTCTCCCAGTCAAATTGACTAGGTGCGGGGCTGTCACGAGGTGTTGTTGGGGGGCTGTCGTCGGGCTCTGGAACGGGAGCTGGAGGCTCAGGCATGAGCTCTAAGATTTTCCATGTGGGACGCTTCGTGCGTACAGGACGTCCACCAGCAGGTAGCTCAGGTAATGGACCCGGATCGTTGATTTCGTCCACCAAATCCCGATCCGGTTCAGGATCTGAGTATGGCGCCGCTGCGGGCATGTCTGTGTCCTCCTGTGGCACCTGGGTGTACTACAATGATCAGTAAGATACAGACTGCTAATGAAAAAGCACTCACATTGTCGATCGCTGCTGGCTGTACATCCCGAACTTCCTCGAACACAGGATTGCCTGCCAAGATCAGCCCTACCCTCTTCTGCCTCTTCCGCCTTCGTTTTTCGAGGAACCGCTCCTGTGCATTCTCCATATCTGCATCGTAGGCTCCAGATGAACAGCTAGACTTGTGCACTTGGAGGCCTCTCGCATCTTCAGTCTTCCATACATTGCATAAATCGCATGTTAACACCACGAGTCGATTTGATGCCATTTGCAATGGTGGCGAAGGAAAGGCTCGGATCAAAGACGTGTAAAGGGCAAGCAAAACCAATAATACAGTTGCAGAGAGGCGCATGAAGGCGGCTGAATGTGAGGAAAGCAAGTTTCATTACGCGCAGTGGAGTAACTCGCTTCAAGTTTGGTTGAAGTTCAAATTGGTGGCTGTGCACCAACCGCCGAACCTCAGCAAAACTGTGACCTCAACGTCGCACCAGTCCTCAGCTCAAGTTTTGTCACTCCTTAGGTCCGGTTCTCTAATCTCGAGACAAAATGTTACATTATGGAATATGTGCATGTACAACAGAGTCATCGAGCCTTTGCGCATCCATCATGCCTTTGCATATCCATCCTTGTCTGACTCAATCTGCCCTCTTGCTCGATATGCCGATTCATCCACCTGTTGCAGATATTTCAGTATTATAAGTCGGATGATGTCAAACACCGTTACTTACGAAATCCATGCATCCGTTGAACGGTCGCTTCCCATGGCCAAAAGACAGTCCGAGAGCCCTTTTTCGAACGAGTCTGCCAACAGATATGCACGCCAGTTATAGCTGATATCCCCAGGCATATCCAAAGTGAAGCGTGTTGCTGTACTGCGCTGAAAGCCAAAGAACAATGAGAATTCATGCGGTAAACAATCGAAGATTTGCTAACCAAGTATGCAAACATTGCACGACGATGTCTGGTTACCATCTTCATGACTTCATGTGTAGACTTTGGAGGACCGACAATCACAGTCATGTCGTAGCGGGTGAGTGTGGAATAGATGAATTGATTGAAGGTAGTTGCTGTTCCTACGGTCGCGGAATGGATCACCTGAGGAGAGTGCATGCTCAGTACTGCTCAAAAACTTCGAATACCGTATAAATACTTCACCTCCTTGTACAAATTCATGCGTAATTCGACTATTTGCTCACTAACAAATATGTCGACAGCCCTGCGAGTTGTAGGGTTGGAAGAGTACTCGGGAACACCAAGGTCTTGGTGTTGAGCGTGGATGTATCCCTACAATGGCCAACATATAAGCCGAAACGAGGGAACTTGAACATTTTAAAGACGTACCCGGACTTGTTGTTGGAATTCACGATATGGTTTCCTCAGAGCGATTGTAACCAAGAAATGTCGAATGAGACCCTTTATAGTGTGCTGAGATTGAGGAAATCAGTCCCAGTCGGACAAGGCAGTGATAGACTATAGTACCTGCGCTTTGGGAGGGATAGACTCCGACTGGTGGGGAACAAACGACGGCAGATCATGCTTGATCAATTGGCTGATGTCTCTAGTAATGCGAACAGTGGGTCTTGTTGTACTGGGCGACAGATTCTCTTTGTTTGAAGTGTTGTCCATGTCGATGTTGAAAAAGATAGACGATCGGCAATGAACATTGCATTTTCCAAAAGTGGTGGTACTATCTGGGGTTATGTGGAGTGCCTCACACAATGGTGGTGCTGTGGTGACACTCTTAAGCAGGGCAATGACGAAACCAACGCCAAAGGTGGTGCATTTTACGGGGTCGGCTGTCTTTAAGGGTCTAAGTGGGGCGGCAGATATTAGTATGGTGACAGTGGCTCCAAATTTCAATATCGCGCACCTTACTTAACCTCCCTCAAGCACGACACATAGTCATCGGCGTTCACTTCCTCTGTGTTGCCTCCCTCCACCTGCCATCTTCTTTTTCGATGCCGCCATTGGCCAACATTGACGTGAACACTTCACAAGACATCTTCGACCCTGGAGAAGGCACAGGCAATGAGGATGAAGAGAATGAAAACGTTTTGGTACAGGGTTTAGCAGCAGAACTCTTGAAGCTTGACGGTCGAAAGGGAAAAGGAAAGAGGTGAGAGCCGTTCTCTGTTTGGCTGTGTATTGTGCCCAAAACTCCTTGCAGAAAACGCTCACATGTCGACGACGGTGGTGATGAAGGAGGTGGTGAAAATACCGAAGGTAATGGTGATGTCGAGGAGTCGGTAATGGGAACCTGGAAACGATATGGACGGGATTTCGCAAGACTGGGTGGGGACCCATGGATGAAAGCCGACGTGGTGATTCAGCGTGGAATCATGAAGGAGATAGAGCCTGATTCCGACGATGAAGATGCGGTTGACGAGGTACAAGAGTGAGTGTCCGCTATTCTTTCAACCTTCGAATTGACTCTTCATGACTCTGGTTGATGTAGGAACACCGTCGAAGATGCTCGCCTGATTGAGGGCTGGGAAATCATGTGCAAGCTATTCCCGGCTCTCAAAGAGACGATGGTCAAGCTAGCTCCCAAACGGGCTCTTCGTGATGTGCTAGCGCGTCAGGTATGTCTTGGTGATGTGGTAAGGTTCCAACTCATCATAATTGTCGTTCAAGATCTCCAAAGGTGTCGATTCGACCCGTTCAAACGACACCGCCAGCTTGAAGAAACATGTCCATGCGTACCTTGTGACCGATATCACTGCTCCTATAGCCCCTCTAAGTGCCCAAAAGGATTTGCGTGGCTTCCATCACCCAGCTACAGCGCGTCTTCTCACTCCTCTTGAATATCCGGCCAACGAGCAGTAAGTCTCCCATTTACTCCTCTGTTTCAACTCACATTGATATACTTATGATATAACAGAACATTCACTGAAATTCGCACTGGAGTCAAGCCTGTGACCGCCAGCCTTCTCCCTCGGATGCTGTATCCCGATGACCGAGAGTTTGATGAGGACGATATTGACACGGGTCTTTGTCAGGGTCAATTTCTTGCCAGAGTGAGTGACGCGCTACTTGTGTGATGCGAGATTCTTCTTATATCTTGATAGATAGCGAAGCACCTCCTGATGGGTCCCGCTAGCGCATTGAAAGGTCCCGGTGTCAAGAAAGGACGGCGCGGGAATGCCTCCAAGATGGGCATGATTACTATGACCCCACATATAGTCGCTTATGCTGCTGTTCAGGTGAGTCTTCAGTGCTTCGGCTTCCAGACTCTGGTCTTCAACATGGCTGATCCTCGCATCATCTTAGGGTCATTTTGCAATCTCTTCCGCCACGGAATGGACTCGAGTGGATGGCGCCTTCGATTATAAACAATTCTACTGGAATATTGTGGAGATGTGCCGAGGAGATGACGGTAAAGAAATTTTGAAGTTCATGAATCAGTGAGGAATTTCTTATGTCGTCAGTCCTGCTAATTCGGAACGATACTTGTCAGCCAGGTATTTGGCCTCGATGCACCTGGTCCAAATGTCGAGACCACAGCAGCTTCCGCAGTAACATCCATGGATTTACTTCTCACTCAACGAAACGCAAAACGTCGGCGTCTCGCAGATGAACAGCGTCTGGCTGAAGAACAACGACAGGCCGCCGAGGAGCAGCAACGGGAAGACGAGCTTCGGCCGCAAGGTGGCAGCGATGAGTGAGATCGAGGGGACCACTTCCCTCCCCGATTAACGCTTCAGACCGGCACAGTATTTGTATTCTTATTGTTAATATATATGTCTATTCGCGTCAACGATTCGGAGTGCATTGTAGTATCTATATTCCTGTGCCAAACAATATCTGACCTGGTGGATCCCACAAGCACGGCATAATCGTTATCTTCCATGACAAGGCTTGACGTGACGTGGCTTTCTGAGGCCCACCTGGTTGTCCTTGACATAGATCGACGGTATGACGAGAATTGGCCAGCGACGTGAGGCCTTGCCATTGCTGCCAGCCGGGCCAATCCTGCCAGATTGAAGAGGTTTGCCAGATTTGTAGTCCTTGCCAATTCACATAAGTGCGGTGCAAGGCAAGTTGAAAAACTGACCAGATTGGTGCGGTTGACCACGGTTGTGAGGTTGACGAGGGGTGGCGACGTCTAACGAGGCTTGGTCAGAATTTCCCTGTTTTGCTGATGCACCAGTGGCAAGGTAAGATGAGGGCAAGTTTCCTACAGGAAACACATAAGTGGGGGCACTTGAGATGTATGGGATTGGGAACGGGATTCACCAAATCTTGAACTGTTCTGTTCTGACGCAATCCTGAAATTAAACGCAGAAATCGTCGCAGGTAGACCTCCGATAGATGCTGCCAGTCCATTCAATATGGTGGCGTCCAGCAGATTACCGTAATTTGCAGCGAGGCCAACAAGCTGAATGCTGCATAGGAGCCCAACGTAAGTCTTGTTCTATTAGAGATACTGGAGGAACAGAGGACTCGCCTTCCATATGAATGGCCGATGCCAACCACTTTCCCGAAGGACATCCCACGAACTCCCGAACGAAGATACCTGACGAGCGCCGCTGCGACTTCGACGTGGGTGGATGATTGTACCTCCTTGATACCATCTGGTTTGCTGGATTTTCCGATGCCTGCGCGCCAATGGTCAAGTGATACACACAAAGACAAAAATATACGTACCAAGTCGGTCATAGGTGAGGACAGCATGGCCACCATTGATAGCGGCCTCGACGTAGTTATACTTGGATCCCTTCCCACCAAAATTCCAGTACGAATGATCGAAGTTGATACTGTCGTTGTTGCACAATCAGAACTCGTCGAGAATGTAGGTGATATGCAAAGTGAAAGAACGACCTACCCATGTATCGCGAGCTCCACCGTTCCACCTGCTTTGAATCCGTTGGGAACACACAACTCTGACCAGATTCTGTAGGAAGCATTTAGAGCCTGTTTACCATCAACGACGTCGTGGGTAACATTGGAAGTCAGGCTAGCTATCAAGCCGCTGAAGCCAGAAACCTCTGACTGATTCGCTGGAGGACTGATTTTGAGGACGGTTACTTGTGTCGATACAGAGATAGGGATCACGGTCTCGGTGCATGTGTAGTCTGCAGATAGTGCGATACCGGAATAGAATAAGAGAATAAGATTGAGTAGGTGTAGTCGACGAGACATGTTGAGGACTAGCAGAAGCGGTGGATTGGATGCCTTGAACGAAATCATGGGTTTTATATCATCTGGAATGGATTACACCGAGCAACGGCGAGGGGCGGCAAGGTCCAACGGGCTTACACATGCCGTCGAACGACGAGTTCCATAAGTAAATACTTTGGCTGACTCTTGGCTGATTCATCATCGATAACTGCAACGGATCCCTCGAGTAGTAGGCGTCGTTGATGCATTAGCTTTGCTCTTTCGAGGCGTCATAGGCGGCGAGACCCAAGTTCCTGTGAGGTTTCAGGGAAGTCTGCCGTCTTGTGTGAGGGAAGTGATGTTGGGTGTGAGAGGCACCTGGAAGAGCAAACGTTGAGATAAAGCTTGATATGCAGACTCAGTGAGCTCACCATCATGTGGCTGCAACTCGGTTCCCCCAAAGTTCTCCCTCTGTCCATCATAGCAAAGGAACACAGGCTAAAATCAACATTTTAGGTGTAATGTCTCTCACTGTGGGCAAGCACGCCAGGAGGAGTATGCGATTCCGGACAGGGCGTCAGCTCAGAAAGAAACTGGACATTCCGGAGATATCATCGTTATGTTAAGGTTTCTCTCTGTTTCTCCAGAGCGTTTGAGACTGGTTTGACACGCACGGTCGGCGCTGGTCGGTGTCGGTCGCGCGCAGAATTTTTTCGTACAAGTATTTGATGGCACGTGGCTGTGTCTCACTTTGGCTCCTTCCTTCGCAGTCAACAACCACTTTTCATCCGCTACCACTCGATCGCCCTGTGCTTTGCCTGTGCTTCGTTCTCTTGATCGTGCCGTTTTTTATTGCGGTTTTTGAGCAATTCTTCCATCCTCTCATCGATGTCCTCTCACATCCAATGGTTGTTTACTTCCGTTCACTGCGTTCAGATACCACGGCGGCCAGTTTTGCGGGTGATGAATCATGATGAGACTCGACTCAGATCTGAGATGAGCATTGTGTTTCCCTAATGTGTCGAATTTTACAGTGCGCTAATGTCTATAGAAAAGTAATCATTTGATATTTCTCTGAGCGCATGTATCAATATTTGATGTGTAGTCGATGCATGCTGATTGTGAAAGAATCACTCTTCCAAATCCCGTGCGATGGTTATCCGCAGAGGAAGCTGAGCTCCCTTCTTGACTTGACCTTCAATGGTAGGCGTGATTACCAAGCAAGCCTCCCTGCGAACCCTTTGTGCCTCGG
>CEMG01178575.1:0-11554 GCA_001179705.1 Baeospora myosura
TTCTTCTTCTCACCTCCATCAGATCAAGGAGAGGCAAGTATTGGCTCGAACTGAAGCCTGTCCACGTCTAACGGGTCTTCTATCATTGTTACGAGATGTCCTATCTATTATCTCCATACACAACCCACATAAGCGTACGAACCACCAAATAATACACACATACGAATCCACACCTGAAGATTCGCTATGCGACCCACGTATTGTGTATCGACACCCTACTGGGCAACGGAACTACCACAGGTCGCCCCCCGATTTCGGCGAGTAAATTTGACCATCATCCGGAGAGGCTTGTGCATAAATCCTTCTGTCGTCTCTAGAACGTCTGATTGTAGGTGTATGTTGTACCTAAGAAGCACGGTCGCCAGCACAAGACGCATCTCCATGTAGGCCAGACTAATCATAAGCCGGGGTGGAGGAGATCAGCAAACTTCGTCTGATTCCGGGATTCGAAGATGCAGAACTCACTTTCTACCGAGCTAGAGAACGAAAGATAAGTACAGATAAAACGTGTTTTGAGTACTTGCAGGTCACGGTGCAGAGACGAATGTAACGAGACTCACGCATGCCCGCGGACCTTTACCAAAAGTCAGAAGGTAGGGCTTCAAGTCGTTTCCCTCCAGCCACCTTTCCGGTCGAAATTCTTCGGGGTCGCCCCAGATACTCTTGTCGTGTTGGATTGTCCAAGCCGGAACAGACATCTCCGTCTAGAATATGGCCTTCTTCATCGATCCGGTTTAGGTTAAGAAGGTAGTGAACTTACGCCTTCAGGGAAGAAGCGCCCACAACAATTTGCCCCACCTTTCGGAACAGACCGATGCAAGCCTATTGCCGTGGTGGCGTAATAACGGAGTCTATGACGCCGATCAATATCATGGAAGATCGCCATCATGATTGGTCGATGAGTCGAAGTGGGCTTACCCTTCGTCGATAGTCGCGTCAAGGTAGGGGATGTCTTTAACATCCTCATAACCCAGATGACTCTCATCCTGGATCCTATCCTCCAGGGTGGTAATAATCTTGGCGTATACTCGTGGATGTGTCATGATCAGATGAATGATAGCCGTCATGGAATTGGAAGTGGTGTCTGAACCAGCGATTCTGTTACGTGTGGTGGGTGGTCAGCAAAAGTGGAGTTCTAGGAGACGGGGGAGTTACAATAACGTCACCGCCTCCGCTGTTAACTCTGTGATCTGAGCAGCATCAAGGGGTCCATTCTCATCTGCTCTCGCCTTGATGAGCTTGCTAAGAATATCGTTCCTGTCCGTATCGGAATCGAGACGCTTCAATACTCTGCGACGCCCAAGGTCACCGAGGCCATTTGTTGATTTTCTTCCATGGAAGAAGAAGGGGTCAGGAATCAGTCTTGAGACCCATTTCATCACTGGATGGATTCCCATGACGGCAGCAAGATGCTCGCGCTTGAGGTTCAATCAGCATCGAGGAAGATTCAGGGAGATATTAGATTGGCGCACTGACTTCGTCTACTAATGCGATAGCATGTTCCATCGTGATTGTACCATCGGGTGCATGGACGGCGACGATGTCGGATCCCTTCATACACACGTCAACAAAATACATGATGAACGAAAATGGAACATTCGTACATTGGCAACCATACCAATCGGTTCACCAAATGCTAGATCGGATAGAACGTCGAAGGCAAGATAATTGAACCAGAGGAGGGCGTCAACATACTCGTCGACCTCGCACATTTCATCCAGCTTCTGAACAAAAGTGCGGACTGTCGCGTGAACGAATGTGGCGAACTGTTGCAGGGACTTTTGTGAGAAGGCCTGCGATACCAGTCGACGCTTTTGCGCGTGGTCCTGTCGGTCTGTGGTGGAAAAAACGGATGGCTTGTCGCAAACAAAAGCATTGTAGAATTCGGACTTGTGGAAAGCTCCGGTCCCCTGGCCATATACGATTCTCAAGGCTTCTTTATCTGCTACTGATATATGTTGGGGGGAGATGCGAACAAATCGGCCGTGTTTCTGAAGGGGGTCATATGAGGGAAAGGGGGGCTAGTAATGGTAGCGGTGTACTTACCATGTGTAGTTCGTGAACCGACAGATATCTTCTACCCATTCTCGCCTGATATGCCAACCAGAATGGCGTCCATCGGGCCAACAAAGGCCCAGGAATATCACGGAAAGGATCACGTCGATCCAGCCGTCCCAAGAGTACGATTGCGGCCAGGAGAATGAAGATGCCAATAAATATCGTCCTGAAATCACTCTGAGCACGCTGAGGAACAGAATGTCTTTAAACCACACCTAGGGAGCCCATCGACGTGTGAAAGGATAGCCAACGCATTGTAGTGAGGAAGAATCAATATGTCAGAAACACCCATTTGGAAAAGTGCAAGTCTGGAATGGGGATGTAGTGGTCAAAAGACAATCCAAAGGTAAAAGGATTGAGGATAGCGAAGTCACCTTGCCTGCTCTTGACATGTATTCCCCATATATAAGCCCTTCCGGATTGTCATATGGAGAACCCGTACGGGTACCATGGATTGGGCATCGTTTCTGTTGATTCTGATCCGGAAATAGGTTTTTAGACGTCGATGCAGCAGTCGAGAAGATCAATACCTTGCCTTCAGATGCTCATATCTCGATCTTCCAATATCGTCTGGGTTCTGCGGGATTGAAGATGGTGACTGATGCCATTGATGGAGTGCGCAGATTTTATATTGCGAATTCAAGAAGTTATGAGAGCTCACGTACGCTTTTCTTCACGGCCGGTGGTCCAAAGGTACATAATTTGATAGCTGATAGACATCCTGACTGAGTATAAATCAATGCGTTGTCACTTCTCGGCACGAAAGTATTGGCACTGACTTGAGGTTACTGATGCATAGCTGATAATGCCATGAGTCAGTGATTGTTAGACCAGACAGGTGTGATCAGTACCTTCACTGATGGAATTCGAAGCTGACGTTGGAATGCTTCACAGTGGAGGTCATGGAGACAGCAATACTAGATCAGTGCTCGATGACGGGACATTTCGAGATCAAATGACAAGTTCACTACAATGTGGAAGGTATACTTGGACTGTGCCCTTCAAACACCGAAGAGTGATTTATTTCGGATGCGCCGTTGGATTCGCAAGGCCCGAAAAGTGCACGAAGAAGGTAAATTCAGCGGGTGTTATTGGGAGATCATCCGCCACAAAATAGGCAAAAGGTAGAACGAAAGACGCGTCACGAACATCGAGACACGTACCTATAGAGTACGTAGGAAGACTTGTGCTTGGACATGGCACATCGTTGCTTCCGAAAATCGTGGTGCAGATTTGGTCCAGCATCTATATCATACGAAATCAACTGCCTGAGCTTCTACCTGATGTGATGACTGATGTATCAAACAAGCTCAGTGTGGGCATGGGATTCATGGGGAAGACGTGACCAGATTTTCGGGAGGAGAGTTCGTGATCGGTGTTACACGTATAATCGGAACACGTACATCGAAGATCGGCGTATAGGTACGGCGGCAGAGGCATTGTTGGGCCTCAGTTGTAAGCACTCAAAAGAGAAATGACAAGGTCGTAAGTATCACCCCGGGCCCGCACTGAGATGCTGTCAGGACGATTGTGGTTGTCTTGTTCGGGCCAGAAGCTTTGGTATCAGCCATAAGACCAACCCTGAAAGTTCCGGTCCCTAGATTGTAGTATCAGCGTCCACACGAAGACACAATTTGAATCAAAAGTCGATTACAGCATAGGTAGGACACGAAAATCGTCTGATTAGGAGAGCATGACCGATATAAGACTATATTGAGTGGCGGTCCAATATGGTTCACACACCTATCTCATAGCTCAATATGTCGGAGTGTCGCTTGAGACTCTTGAACACCCGTTTTCACGTCGACCTGAACGAGACAACCACGATGAGGGATGTTCTTCATAAGACGAGAAGCGTCACGATCACTGACATTGGTCCATTTTCCTTTCCCGCCACCCCACTCCTGGACATTGTGACTCATCTCGAACACTATTAACCCGCCTTTTATGATGTCTTGGTGCATGATAAGTGGCTCATGCATGATCTTTCCGTTCACCGTGAGGGACCGAACGTAAGGCTTGGTCGGTGCTCCGGGAGACAAGACGGTCAGCCGATAAGAGTTCTTATCTTGGTCATAGTACGGAGATGTTTTGTCGGGAGGAGAATAGGGGTGCGGCGGAAGGTGAAGAGTAACCTCATCAAAAAGTGGTCTACATGAACACGTCATTAGTCATGCGGGAACGAGATGGAGAGGGCATCCCGGAATAGATCAAGGTCGCAATGAAGATTTAGCAGGAGGGGGTATTGACTTACGATCCAACGATGTACTCTCCAGAAACAGGGTTCACAGGGTAGAAGCCCATGGCACTGAATATATACCAGGCGCTCATTTGACCACAATCTTCGTTCTATGGGGACCATCAACGGCGGTGGACACGAGAAATCACAAAGAACTTACTCCGGATAGGCCATTTGGAGTGTTGTTGTAGTTGGCCTTCGCAATCTCCCGGACCTTTTCCTGAGTCTGAGGGATATAGTGAACACAAGATCGATTAGAATGGGAAAGCCCGGGATGGCCGAAACAACGGAACAGTGTATACCGTACCTTCGCCGCAGCACCCGCCAGCGCGTATAGATATGGGATATGATGAGAAGGCTACAGGGCAGAAACGATCAGAATGTTAGCTTGACGCGGAAGGATGACAGGTTACCTCGTTAGTATGATCATTATGTCCACCATCGAAATGCTCATCCAGAGTCGTCACGAAACTTTCATTACCGCCTCTCTTCTCGATAAGTCGTGGGACATCGTGAACCACATCGAACGAATAGGCCCATTTGTCACCCTCGGTCCATCCATTATCCTCTCCTGCCGGTGCAATACAGAATCGACAAATCAGGGGATGGCAGGACGAACATCAGCCCAGAGTGAACGAAGAATCAAGGAACAAGGGATCATACCTGCCCAATCCCCATTCGCATTCCTAGCCTCCATGAAACCAGTCTCCTCATTGAATAGAGTGAACGGAGCTTGCATCGCCCGGTCAAGAAGGAACTTTGTAACATCGTCGGACTTATTCAATGCGATGGAAAGCTGGGCGGCTGCGAAATCGTCATCTGACAACATTTATTGCAAATGAGCGAAGTAATAGGAACGAAGAAGCAATTGTGCGCTCACAGGCGTAGTCCAAAGTTCGACTAGCGCTTTCGGAATGCACGTCATCTGCGACCCATCCTTTTTCAGCATATGTGGATGAAAGGCCTGCGCGGACTTCGTAGTCCACGTTCTGCAAAAGACTTGGTCAGCCCACGTCGTCGACAGAGTTGGAGACAATCAAGCTATGCATACCTCCTGGCGATCATAATATCTGGCAAGGCACAAAAATCACGATAAGCCAAAGCGGAAAAGGAAGGAAGGTTGAGAATGTATCTCGGGGAGAAAGGCCCGCCGCGAGAGATATGAATCTTCAGAGATGATGGTATGATCCCACTTTCCTCAGATTGACCATTGTATAGTAGGGATGGATGAAGATAGAAACAGGGGTAGCACTCACTCGACATCATGATCTTTTACGGGAGGCTCCGTTGCGTCCTTCCACACCGCGTCCCACGCAACGTCGAGATCGAATCCCTCGCGAAACCCTTTAAGGACAGCTTCCGCGATGAGGGAGTCTGCGTGTGTTCCGACCTATTGAAACCAATAACGCAATTAATCAACAAGTCAATTCAAGAACAGGGCTGAACGATTGCGGGAACGTACCATGATATTCGTTTCTACGGGATGACGAAAGGAACTCAAGGCATGAGTACGAAGTCGCCAAAGGAATTACTATTAGACGTTCAGAAACTTACCGGCAATGTTCTTCCACATGGGTAGCCACCCCCCTTCTTGGTAGTCCTGCAACATGCTCCTCACCATCCCCGGGATACGCTCGGGCGCCATCAGGATGAGGAACGCCCACTCTGCACGAAATGTATCCTGCATAGGTTACTCAGATTAGTGCAAGAACACCACATACACCATTGAGGTATAACTCACCCAGATTGAGTACCCGGTATACGACTCGCCCTCATGAACACGGTTGTCATACGCAGAGTAGTACTTTCCAGATTCGTGCTGTTCGTAAGGATACTGCAAGGCGTTTGAATTAGGACATTAGCAGAACGTCCAGACGAGAAGAATAAGGATTGACGATAGATGCAGCGCAATTCTGGACTGACCTGTAATGCATGAAACACCCCCGTCATGAACACCTTCCTATCATCCTCCTGTCCACCCTTGACTTCGACTCTCCCTATCTTCTCAAGCCATTCCTCCTCAACCCGCAAGCGCGTCTGCTGCACGGTCACACCATCATGTGCCTCTGTATCGATATTCGCCCTCGCCTGCTCCTCTGATATGAACGAGGTCCCCACCCGCACATCCACATTGAACGTCTTCGCGCCGGCAGGGAACGGAAATCGCGCGTACGCTGCCAACTCCGCGCCTTCTCCACTCAAAGTGCCTTCCTTCTGCGTCTCGTTCTTCCCTTCATCTTGGCCTGGTCCCTGTACGATGCCGAATCCCCCGTGCAAGAAGTCCACATCAAACCGTGCGCAGAAGTAGCCTTTGAAGTGGTCTGCGTTCGACGTGGTGCTCGTGGGGGTGATCCGGGTGTCCTGCCGTTCGGAGTTGTAGCCACATATCTCCCGAGTCGACGGCGAGATTTTCGACCGTCCGTGAGGGTAGGTAAGGAGGAGGTTGTCTGGTACATCCGTGTCGACAGAGAACAGTGTGGATGGGCGGCTGGATTGTACGATGATGTATGGGTGATCATTTGCAGTCGTGTCGCTTCGTGAAAAGGTGAAACGAAGGTGCCCAACACGGGAAGCTAGATGGCAGTCGTCAGTTCAAAATATCAAAACAAAAAGACGCATAATGATACGTACTGGCACTCATCTCCACCTTGACCTCGCCCTCGTCCGCCTGCAGCTCAACCTCATACAAACCGACTCCAAAACTCTCTGATCCATCCACCTTCTTCAACCCTCTCTCCTCAAACCTCCCTTTTACCCTCTCCCCGAAACCTGGAACCACCACAACGCTCCCACTCTCTCCCATCCAAATCGCCGGCTGACGCGTCCCAATGAAACCATGTATGGAGTCCGAGTCGCTGAAGTTGTACGGCGTGCGTGAGACGTAATTCTCGTGCGTCTGAGCGACCCATCTGGTCATGCCAAAGGGCGGGGCGACCGACGGGATCATTCCACCTGATCCATTGGGGGTGTCACCGGTGTTTCCGATTAGAGGGTTTATGAGCGATAATTTGGAGCTGGAGACGATGTTTAGGGAGGCGAAGAGAGCTACCAATGACACAAGCGGTTGGTGGAGATGTTTTGGTACCATGTTACGGAGGGATCGCTTTAACGCAGCTGTGAAAGTACAATATTCGTGATTTTTACTCAATGTTGATCCCGAGAATTGATAGTCATGAATATCTGGTGAACTTCAGTCTCAATCGAGCATTTGACGATGATTGATTGGAAGTTGACGTGTTGGTGGTGATTAGAAAAGAAATGAGGTATCATTCAGATCCAGACTCAGAGTGACGATTTCAATTTTGCACCTTCTTGAATTTCTCCGTCACGGTCTTACATATTATTCCACCCACACATGTATTCCTCAGACTGCTACAATCTCTGGCCCATACTCGTGAAATGGAAATCCTTCAGCCACGGCACAGCTAGGACTCCTCCGACACGAAATCGACGCTCCCTTGCAAGGAAGAGAAATTCTGGGATGATCTTGCTTCGGTGTTTCACTTCCGAATCCTCTTCCATGCACACCACATTGATATGATATCACTAGCTAAGTTCAAAGTTGAAAGCACGACGGTGTGCCAACGTTGGCACGCCGACTTAGCACGACTTTTTGAGCCCATCACGCTGAGGGCCTATTTGCTTATATAATGTCACTCTCCTGCTTTTGGATAGCCCCTGAATGATGTAGATCGATAGACCGCCGCTTGCCTCACGTTGCATTTATCTGTTCACTACAGTGCACCACCCTCATTATGCCGCCTTTGCATGATAGATTCATTCGGACCTATGCACTATACATGACTATCCGAAATGTCCTTGCCCCAGAAACCGACTACGAGCAGCTTACAAAACAATTACAGCTCGATGCCCGCATTCTGCATGACATTCGCAACACCCGTTACCTTCGCAGTCGTGAACCCGTTCTTAAACTCGGGAACCTGCACCTTGCATGGGAGTATCGCAAGGATCATAAGGATCACCATCGCTTTGTCCAGATGCTCCGTGTATCTCCTGATGTCTTTGACGTCCTTCTGACTCTCATTCGGGATCATGATGTCTTCCAGAACAATTCCAATGTTCCCCAGGCTCCCGTTCAGGAGCAGCTGGCTGTCACTCTGTACCGTCTTGGGAGATATGGTAATGGTGCATCCGTTGTGGATATCGCCCGGCAGGCTGGTATCTCCGAAGGAAGTGTCCTCAATTATACGGACCGATGCTTCGAAGCAATCGAGAGTCTTCACGGCGTCTTTGTTCGGCAATTGACCGCTGAGGAAAAAGAGGCAGAAAAACAATGGATTGACTCGCATGTGGGATTTGACGGAGGTCACTGGCGGGATGGGTGGGTGATGTACGACGGCACCATTGTGGTCCTTTACAAACGACCTGAGATGGACGGTGATGCATATTACACCCGCAAAGGTAACTATGGTCTCAATCTTCAGGTGAGGTCAACTTCAAACACAGCCCCGATTAGCATGGCATGCTCATTGTTTTTGCATGTAGGTTGGAAATACACCCTCCACATTACGCATTGTGGACTATGCTCACGGAATGACTGGTTCAGCCCATGATGCTGGAGCTTTTGAGCATACGGGGGCTCACAAATATCCCGAGTGGTTTTTCGGTGAAGGTGAATTCGCATGGACGGATTCAGCATACACTGTCAACAAGCATACAATTCCTGTACACAAGGAGCCAGCATCCATTTCGTCCGGAGAACATCATATTTGACAAGGCAGTTTCCCATTTGCGAGTTCGATCTGAACATTGCATGGGAGCACTCAAATCACGCTGGCAATGTCTTCGTGGCCTTCGCGTTCATATCCGTAAGAATCGGGATCATGTGGAGGCCTGCCGCTGGATAACAGTGTGCATAATCCTTCACAATCTTATCATTGACGTCGAAGGGCTGGAGCAAACAGCAGAGCATTTCCCATTCCACGGAAGAGCGCAGGAGGAGGAAGATGGTGTGGTTCTTGTTCCAGCTGATGTGGATGTGGACGAAGTCAAAAGAATGCAGCTAGTTGCTGAAATTGTGGCATATAAGGGTATGGAATAAGTAACGAGTGAATGCATAACGAAAGTCGGTAGTGAGATTATCAATAAGTAACGAAACAAGTAACGGGAATAGGGGAATAAGTAATGAGTGAATGCATAAAGAAAGTCGGTAGTGAGGTTATCAAAAGGGAATATGGTATGATCATGCCATAGAAGCTAACTCCTCCTTCTCCTCTTCATCGATAGCATCAAGGAGCTGCTGAGCTTTGTCATTGTTAAGAAGCCTACGGTCGAGACGTTCGAAGATCTGTTTCCGCCGATCATTGAACACTGACATCGTCTCTAACTTCAGCTTCTTGTTGGACGTAATCCGTGCTTCGGCAAGGTGTTCCCTGCGCCAGGCGTTAGCTTTCGAATAAGAGTTAAACAGATTCCACACTTACCGCGAGAGCTGCAAGATGCCCTCCTCAAAAGACGGCTTTTGCGCTCGTGGAGTAATCTGCTGCTTAGCCTTCTCGAAAAGTTCTTGACCAAACCCCGTCTTCCTCGATGCAGGTGTAGCGGGTATGACAGCTGCGACTGGTGGTGGTTGCTGAGGAGCTGCAGAGGGCTGCCGTTGAGGCGCTACGGAAGGCTGCCGCTGCGGCGGAACTGAAGGTTGCCGTGGTGGTAACACCCCGTCCTTGTCGAACATACCCTCCGGAAGGTCGTCGTCATCATTATTGAAGTCGGTAAATGGTTGTAAGTCATCAGCACCGAAGGTCTGAGCTCCATCGGAAACCTGGTAACAGATGTTCGAACAAAAATGTAACGCTTCAAATCGAAAGATTGCTCACTGGTCCAGGTTGTGGTATGGGTTGAGAGGCCTGAGCTGCCGTCAAGAGCTCCTGTAATGTCGCATACTGAGCCTGTATCGATGCCTGCTGTTCAGGTGCTACAAAACTGTCACCCCAACCGTCGGTCACACCGTCACCTCCCCCCGACGAACGATTATGATTTTGCAGGGGCTCCGGGGCGTTTGAGGCGGCAGACTGCACGGCAGAATTTTCGGGACGAGATGGTGTCGTATCGTCGAGTTTCTGGTAGTAGAATGTCTGTCGACCATGTGGCCCAACTCCGGTCGTGACTGCAGGAGGGGTGACATTCGCTTTTGACGCAAAGAGGATGTGCAGGCGAGGGAAAAACTTGAACTTCTTGACGATATTCTCTGTAGGGAAGGAGAGTGATCAGTTGCACTTGATAGGCTACAGAAAGGCACGTACTCCAGAGATTTTTTGCTTGATCTGGTGTGTCAGCATCGGGACCCGTAGCGGGGATGTAGAACTTCATGTGGACATCAGGGGAGCCGTCCTCGAACTCGCCCCCGTTCTCTTCCTGGTCCTTGTCCTCTTCGTCTTCGTCCTCGTCTTCCTCATCATCCTCGTCCTCGTTGTCTTCCTCATCCTCCTCGTCTTCCTCATCTTCCGCATCATCATTACCCTTGCTGTTGATACCACCACCAGTGACGCGAAGCCTCTTGCTCTGGTGCTTGTATTTTTTTGTCAATCTATGGTACAGTATCTATATTAGCTCTGCAAGTTGTCATAACTCAACAGAAACACGTACCGCTGAATCTTCATCTTGATCCGATTCGCAACCTTGCCGTGATCGATTTTGCATTGTTCCGGAAACATCTCGAGCGCGATACGACGAAACGCGTGAGTCTTGTTCTCTCCATTGATTTTCTGAGAAATTAATCAAGGGTCAGCTTTTCTCGAGTCGACGAAACGGTACATACCTGGCCTTTTTTCTTGATGCCAACAAGGGCTGGTGAGTTGTCCCGCCTCTCCATCAGTGTTATGAGAAGCCAGGTAAGGTGCCCGTCATCAGCATCCCATTTGATTGGTGGTAGGGTGGGTTTCCGTGGCTTAACGGCCTTCGACTTAGCAGCCTTAGCCTTAGCCTGCGGAGCGGCCTTCTGAGCGGGTTTCCGAGTGCCCGCCGGTTTGGGCGTGGTAGCCGCCGAGGCATTTTTTCGGGGCTTCTTATGGACAGGGGGGTCGTTTTCGTCGCCCGCAGCAGTCGAGACTTTGCGCTTCTTGGCCATGATTATGATAGGAGGAAGAGTATAGTGGTATTAGTCGGAAATAAAAATGGGAGACGGGCGGTGAAGAGGGATAACACCCAAAGTCACATTGGTCACGATTGGTCACCCAACGGTCACAGGTCTGGACCGCGCCATGAAATTCGTGCTAAGTCGGCGTGCCAACGTTGGCA
>CEMG01178576.1:0-10110 GCA_001179705.1 Baeospora myosura
TTCTTCTTCTCACCTCCATCAGATCAAGGAGAGGCAAGTATTGGCTCGAACTGAAGCCTGTCCACGTCTAACGGGTCTTCTATCATTGTTACGAGATGTCCTATCTATTATCTCCATACACAACCCACATAAGCGTACGAACCACCAAATAATACACACATACGAATCCACACCTGAAGATTCGCTATGCGACCCACGTATTGTGTATCGACACCCTACTGGGCAACGGAACTACCACAGGTCGCCCCCCGATTTCGGCGAGTAAATTTGACCATCATCCGGAGAGGCTTGTGCATAAATCCTTCTGTCGTCTCTAGAACGTCTGATTGTAGGTGTATGTTGTACCTAAGAAGCACGGTCGCCAGCACAAGACGCATCTCCATGTAGGCCAGACTAATCATAAGCCGGGGTGGAGGAGATCAGCAAACTTCGTCTGATTCCGGGATTCGAAGATGCAGAACTCACTTTCTACCGAGCTAGAGAACGAAAGATAAGTACAGATAAAACGTGTTTTGAGTACTTGCAGGTCACGGTGCAGAGACGAATGTAACGAGACTCACGCATGCCCGCGGACCTTTACCAAAAGTCAGAAGGTAGGGCTTCAAGTCGTTTCCCTCCAGCCACCTTTCCGGTCGAAATTCTTCGGGGTCGCCCCAGATACTCTTGTCGTGTTGGATTGTCCAAGCCGGAACAGACATCTCCGTCTAGAATATGGCCTTCTTCATCGATCCGGTTTAGGTTAAGAAGGTAGTGAACTTACGCCTTCAGGGAAGAAGCGCCCACAACAATTTGCCCCACCTTTCGGAACAGACCGATGCAAGCCTATTGCCGTGGTGGCGTAATAACGGAGTCTATGACGCCGATCAATATCATGGAAGATCGCCATCATGATTGGTCGATGAGTCGAAGTGGGCTTACCCTTCGTCGATAGTCGCGTCAAGGTAGGGGATGTCTTTAACATCCTCATAACCCAGATGACTCTCATCCTGGATCCTATCCTCCAGGGTGGTAATAATCTTGGCGTATACTCGTGGATGTGTCATGATCAGATGAATGATAGCCGTCATGGAATTGGAAGTGGTGTCTGAACCAGCGATTCTGTTACGTGTGGTGGGTGGTCAGCAAAAGTGGAGTTCTAGGAGACGGGGGAGTTACAATAACGTCACCGCCTCCGCTGTTAACTCTGTGATCTGAGCAGCATCAAGGGGTCCATTCTCATCTGCTCTCGCCTTGATGAGCTTGCTAAGAATATCGTTCCTGTCCGTATCGGAATCGAGACGCTTCAATACTCTGCGACGCCCAAGGTCACCGAGGCCATTTGTTGATTTTCTTCCATGGAAGAAGAAGGGGTCAGGAATCAGTCTTGAGACCCATTTCATCACTGGATGGATTCCCATGACGGCAGCAAGATGCTCGCGCTTGAGGTTCAATCAGCATCGAGGAAGATTCAGGGAGATATTAGATTGGCGCACTGACTTCGTCTACTAATGCGATAGCATGTTCCATCGTGATTGTACCATCGGGTGCATGGACGGCGACGATGTCGGATCCCTTCATACACACGTCAACAAAATACATGATGAACGAAAATGGAACATTCGTACATTGGCAACCATACCAATCGGTTCACCAAATGCTAGATCGGATAGAACGTCGAAGGCAAGATAATTGAACCAGAGGAGGGCGTCAACATACTCGTCGACCTCGCACATTTCATCCAGCTTCTGAACAAAAGTGCGGACTGTCGCGTGAACGAATGTGGCGAACTGTTGCAGGGACTTTTGTGAGAAGGCCTGCGATACCAGTCGACGCTTTTGCGCGTGGTCCTGTCGGTCTGTGGTGGAAAAAACGGATGGCTTGTCGCAAACAAAAGCATTGTAGAATTCGGACTTGTGGAAAGCTCCGGTCCCCTGGCCATATACGATTCTCAAGGCTTCTTTATCTGCTACTGATATATGTTGGGGGGAGATGCGAACAAATCGGCCGTGTTTCTGAAGGGGGTCATATGAGGGAAAGGGGGGCTAGTAATGGTAGCGGTGTACTTACCATGTGTAGTTCGTGAACCGACAGATATCTTCTACCCATTCTCGCCTGATATGCCAACCAGAATGGCGTCCATCGGGCCAACAAAGGCCCAGGAATATCACGGAAAGGATCACGTCGATCCAGCCGTCCCAAGAGTACGATTGCGGCCAGGAGAATGAAGATGCCAATAAATATCGTCCTGAAATCACTCTGAGCACGCTGAGGAACAGAATGTCTTTAAACCACACCTAGGGAGCCCATCGACGTGTGAAAGGATAGCCAACGCATTGTAGTGAGGAAGAATCAATATGTCAGAAACACCCATTTGGAAAAGTGCAAGTCTGGAATGGGGATGTAGTGGTCAAAAGACAATCCAAAGGTAAAAGGATTGAGGATAGCGAAGTCACCTTGCCTGCTCTTGACATGTATTCCCCATATATAAGCCCTTCCGGATTGTCATATGGAGAACCCGTACGGGTACCATGGATTGGGCATCGTTTCTGTTGATTCTGATCCGGAAATAGGTTTTTAGACGTCGATGCAGCAGTCGAGAAGATCAATACCTTGCCTTCAGATGCTCATATCTCGATCTTCCAATATCGTCTGGGTTCTGCGGGATTGAAGATGGTGACTGATGCCATTGATGGAGTGCGCAGATTTTATATTGCGAATTCAAGAAGTTATGAGAGCTCACGTACGCTTTTCTTCACGGCCGGTGGTCCAAAGGTACATAATTTGATAGCTGATAGACATCCTGACTGAGTATAAATCAATGCGTTGTCACTTCTCGGCACGAAAGTATTGGCACTGACTTGAGGTTACTGATGCATAGCTGATAATGCCATGAGTCAGTGATTGTTAGACCAGACAGGTGTGATCAGTACCTTCACTGATGGAATTCGAAGCTGACGTTGGAATGCTTCACAGTGGAGGTCATGGAGACAGCAATACTAGATCAGTGCTCGATGACGGGACATTTCGAGATCAAATGACAAGTTCACTACAATGTGGAAGGTATACTTGGACTGTGCCCTTCAAACACCGAAGAGTGATTTATTTCGGATGCGCCGTTGGATTCGCAAGGCCCGAAAAGTGCACGAAGAAGGTAAATTCAGCGGGTGTTATTGGGAGATCATCCGCCACAAAATAGGCAAAAGGTAGAACGAAAGACGCGTCACGAACATCGAGACACGTACCTATAGAGTACGTAGGAAGACTTGTGCTTGGACATGGCACATCGTTGCTTCCGAAAATCGTGGTGCAGATTTGGTCCAGCATCTATATCATACGAAATCAACTGCCTGAGCTTCTACCTGATGTGATGACTGATGTATCAAACAAGCTCAGTGTGGGCATGGGATTCATGGGGAAGACGTGACCAGATTTTCGGGAGGAGAGTTCGTGATCGGTGTTACACGTATAATCGGAACACGTACATCGAAGATCGGCGTATAGGTACGGCGGCAGAGGCATTGTTGGGCCTCAGTTGTAAGCACTCAAAAGAGAAATGACAAGGTCGTAAGTATCACCCCGGGCCCGCACTGAGATGCTGTCAGGACGATTGTGGTTGTCTTGTTCGGGCCAGAAGCTTTGGTATCAGCCATAAGACCAACCCTGAAAGTTCCGGTCCCTAGATTGTAGTATCAGCGTCCACACGAAGACACAATTTGAATCAAAAGTCGATTACAGCATAGGTAGGACACGAAAATCGTCTGATTAGGAGAGCATGACCGATATAAGACTATATTGAGTGGCGGTCCAATATGGTTCACACACCTATCTCATAGCTCAATATGTCGGAGTGTCGCTTGAGACTCTTGAACACCCGTTTTCACGTCGACCTGAACGAGACAACCACGATGAGGGATGTTCTTCATAAGACGAGAAGCGTCACGATCACTGACATTGGTCCATTTTCCTTTCCCGCCACCCCACTCCTGGACATTGTGACTCATCTCGAACACTATTAACCCGCCTTTTATGATGTCTTGGTGCATGATAAGTGGCTCATGCATGATCTTTCCGTTCACCGTGAGGGACCGAACGTAAGGCTTGGTCGGTGCTCCGGGAGACAAGACGGTCAGCCGATAAGAGTTCTTATCTTGGTCATAGTACGGAGATGTTTTGTCGGGAGGAGAATAGGGGTGCGGCGGAAGGTGAAGAGTAACCTCATCAAAAAGTGGTCTACATGAACACGTCATTAGTCATGCGGGAACGAGATGGAGAGGGCATCCCGGAATAGATCAAGGTCGCAATGAAGATTTAGCAGGAGGGGGTATTGACTTACGATCCAACGATGTACTCTCCAGAAACAGGGTTCACAGGGTAGAAGCCCATGGCACTGAATATATACCAGGCGCTCATTTGACCACAATCTTCGTTCTATGGGGACCATCAACGGCGGTGGACACGAGAAATCACAAAGAACTTACTCCGGATAGGCCATTTGGAGTGTTGTTGTAGTTGGCCTTCGCAATCTCCCGGACCTTTTCCTGAGTCTGAGGGATATAGTGAACACAAGATCGATTAGAATGGGAAAGCCCGGGATGGCCGAAACAACGGAACAGTGTATACCGTACCTTCGCCGCAGCACCCGCCAGCGCGTATAGATATGGGATATGATGAGAAGGCTACAGGGCAGAAACGATCAGAATGTTAGCTTGACGCGGAAGGATGACAGGTTACCTCGTTAGTATGATCATTATGTCCACCATCGAAATGCTCATCCAGAGTCGTCACGAAACTTTCATTACCGCCTCTCTTCTCGATAAGTCGTGGGACATCGTGAACCACATCGAACGAATAGGCCCATTTGTCACCCTCGGTCCATCCATTATCCTCTCCTGCCGGTGCAATACAGAATCGACAAATCAGGGGATGGCAGGACGAACATCAGCCCAGAGTGAACGAAGAATCAAGGAACAAGGGATCATACCTGCCCAATCCCCATTCGCATTCCTAGCCTCCATGAAACCAGTCTCCTCATTGAATAGAGTGAACGGAGCTTGCATCGCCCGGTCAAGAAGGAACTTTGTAACATCGTCGGACTTATTCAATGCGATGGAAAGCTGGGCGGCTGCGAAATCGTCATCTGACAACATTTATTGCAAATGAGCGAAGTAATAGGAACGAAGAAGCAATTGTGCGCTCACAGGCGTAGTCCAAAGTTCGACTAGCGCTTTCGGAATGCACGTCATCTGCGACCCATCCTTTTTCAGCATATGTGGATGAAAGGCCTGCGCGGACTTCGTAGTCCACGTTCTGCAAAAGACTTGGTCAGCCCACGTCGTCGACAGAGTTGGAGACAATCAAGCTATGCATACCTCCTGGCGATCATAATATCTGGCAAGGCACAAAAATCACGATAAGCCAAAGCGGAAAAGGAAGGAAGGTTGAGAATGTATCTCGGGGAGAAAGGCCCGCCGCGAGAGATATGAATCTTCAGAGATGATGGTATGATCCCACTTTCCTCAGATTGACCATTGTATAGTAGGGATGGATGAAGATAGAAACAGGGGTAGCACTCACTCGACATCATGATCTTTTACGGGAGGCTCCGTTGCGTCCTTCCACACCGCGTCCCACGCAACGTCGAGATCGAATCCCTCGCGAAACCCTTTAAGGACAGCTTCCGCGATGAGGGAGTCTGCGTGTGTTCCGACCTATTGAAACCAATAACGCAATTAATCAACAAGTCAATTCAAGAACAGGGCTGAACGATTGCGGGAACGTACCATGATATTCGTTTCTACGGGATGACGAAAGGAACTCAAGGCATGAGTACGAAGTCGCCAAAGGAATTACTATTAGACGTTCAGAAACTTACCGGCAATGTTCTTCCACATGGGTAGCCACCCCCCTTCTTGGTAGTCCTGCAACATGCTCCTCACCATCCCCGGGATACGCTCGGGCGCCATCAGGATGAGGAACGCCCACTCTGCACGAAATGTATCCTGCATAGGTTACTCAGATTAGTGCAAGAACACCACATACACCATTGAGGTATAACTCACCCAGATTGAGTACCCGGTATACGACTCGCCCTCATGAACACGGTTGTCATACGCAGAGTAGTACTTTCCAGATTCGTGCTGTTCGTAAGGATACTGCAAGGCGTTTGAATTAGGACATTAGCAGAACGTCCAGACGAGAAGAATAAGGATTGACGATAGATGCAGCGCAATTCTGGACTGACCTGTAATGCATGAAACACCCCCGTCATGAACACCTTCCTATCATCCTCCTGTCCACCCTTGACTTCGACTCTCCCTATCTTCTCAAGCCATTCCTCCTCAACCCGCAAGCGCGTCTGCTGCACGGTCACACCATCATGTGCCTCTGTATCGATATTCGCCCTCGCCTGCTCCTCTGATATGAACGAGGTCCCCACCCGCACATCCACATTGAACGTCTTCGCGCCGGCAGGGAACGGAAATCGCGCGTACGCTGCCAACTCCGCGCCTTCTCCACTCAAAGTGCCTTCCTTCTGCGTCTCGTTCTTCCCTTCATCTTGGCCTGGTCCCTGTACGATGCCGAATCCCCCGTGCAAGAAGTCCACATCAAACCGTGCGCAGAAGTAGCCTTTGAAGTGGTCTGCGTTCGACGTGGTGCTCGTGGGGGTGATCCGGGTGTCCTGCCGTTCGGAGTTGTAGCCACATATCTCCCGAGTCGACGGCGAGATTTTCGACCGTCCGTGAGGGTAGGTAAGGAGGAGGTTGTCTGGTACATCCGTGTCGACAGAGAACAGTGTGGATGGGCGGCTGGATTGTACGATGATGTATGGGTGATCATTTGCAGTCGTGTCGCTTCGTGAAAAGGTGAAACGAAGGTGCCCAACACGGGAAGCTAGATGGCAGTCGTCAGTTCAAAATATCAAAACAAAAAGACGCATAATGATACGTACTGGCACTCATCTCCACCTTGACCTCGCCCTCGTCCGCCTGCAGCTCAACCTCATACAAACCGACTCCAAAACTCTCTGATCCATCCACCTTCTTCAACCCTCTCTCCTCAAACCTCCCTTTTACCCTCTCCCCGAAACCTGGAACCACCACAACGCTCCCACTCTCTCCCATCCAAATCGCCGGCTGACGCGTCCCAATGAAACCATGTATGGAGTCCGAGTCGCTGAAGTTGTACGGCGTGCGTGAGACGTAATTCTCGTGCGTCTGAGCGACCCATCTGGTCATGCCAAAGGGCGGGGCGACCGACGGGATCATTCCACCTGATCCATTGGGGGTGTCACCGGTGTTTCCGATTAGAGGGTTTATGAGCGATAATTTGGAGCTGGAGACGATGTTTAGGGAGGCGAAGAGAGCTACCAATGACACAAGCGGTTGGTGGAGATGTTTTGGTACCATGTTACGGAGGGATCGCTTTAACGCAGCTGTGAAAGTACAATATTCGTGATTTTTACTCAATGTTGATCCCGAGAATTGATAGTCATGAATATCTGGTGAACTTCAGTCTCAATCGAGCATTTGACGATGATTGATTGGAAGTTGACGTGTTGGTGGTGATTAGAAAAGAAATGAGGTATCATTCAGATCCAGACTCAGAGTGACGATTTCAATTTTGCACCTTCTTGAATTTCTCCGTCACGGTCTTACATATTATTCCACCCACACATGTATTCCTCAGACTGCTACAATCTCTGGCCCATACTCGTGAAATGGAAATCCTTCAGCCACGGCACAGCTAGGACTCCTCCGACACGAAATCGACGCTCCCTTGCAAGGAAGAGAAATTCTGGGATGATCTTGCTTCGGTGTTTCACTTCCGAATCCTCTTCCATGCACACCACATTGATATGATATCACTGAAAACAGGGTATAGGTATAGGTATAAACCAGTTATCAGGCTGACGCGCGTTTTTCAACCTTCAACGTCACCATGGCCCTACACCCTAGAGCGTTGTTGTCTTTCTCCCGGCCCCCACTTCTTGCGTATTGGCACACAGTACTTTGGTGTTTCCTTTCCCCATCCGCCTGCTGCACATACGACAACCCCACAGGCTCACTCGGTAGCACGCACGAAGATCCGGAATTCCAGAGATCACGAAGAGACATCAAAGCAACATGCTGCGCGGCAGATGAGGCTAGCGAAGGTTGGAACTTTGGATCGATGCAGAAGGTCGATCTCCGTCTGGTCTCACAGCAATCGTTGGCTCCAGCCGGCGCTCCCATAGTCTTCGAATAACATACGACGCCCGCGCAGACGACCTGCCCAGGAAGGAAGGGGACGCGATTATTGGCGCTGGAGCTCGAGGCCGACACAAACGTACGCGTCGGGAGAAGTACTGTCGAGATAGCACAGGGACTGATACTGTACTCACGTTGAACATGATCAATCTCGCTTCAGCTTCTGGGCTCACCTCAACGTCTCATTTGGCTCTGAAGTATTTCTCATGAAACCAGGACCCATTTCCCGTGAGCGTCGAAGAAATCGGATACTGCGTACCTCGAAAGGCGCGTCGTCCATCCTCGTACTTATTTGCTCACACGATGTCCAACAGTGGAGATCGAAGTCTCCGCGTTCGGAGCTCCAATGTAACCCAGGATGCCGATGCCGGAATGCTGCAAAGTTTAAAGTCCAATCCTTTCTCACGTCCCTTCAACTCGCACCCACCACCATCCACCACCATGCGCAGATCCTACAACTCCAGGCGCGCTTGGAATCGCCCAGCCCAACCCGCGCAACCGATCTTGCCCAACGATGCCAGCCTGAACACGCCCCAGTGGGACCGAATCATGAAGCACCCCGTCTACAACCTAGAGCAGCGTCTCGGTTCGGACATAGTCATCCCACCCGGCTGGTCGCGTGAGCTGGTCGTTCAACTCATGAAACGAAATATGCTGTCGGCGTACGGCAGCGTAGATGCGCTCGAGAAAAGTCTCGACGACGTCATGGATACCCCTCCTGAGAGGACATTTGGGAAGCCCGTAGGCACTGTTCTCTTGCTTTGGGTTCTTATCTGGCTGATCGGAGTCACTATAACTATCTGCGTCAAATCCCGGCGATATGAATCTTGTGAATCTTTGCGATCTGGCAATATGTCGCTGTTACCTGCACCGATGGCACCGATGTGTTTGATTTGGTGACTTGGAATCGTAGGGCGGCCAACAGCCATATGAGCAGTTCACATATGGAAATGAATTCCGAGTGGACTTTGTTGTGAAAGCGCATGCCGGACCAGAAAATCCGACGGCGATTATTGAGATGACTGTCGCTTTGCTGCCAGTACGTATCGCGTTTTGTCTGAATCTTTTGCGGTATTCCCTGTCTGGTTCTCTCAGTATCTCTGGAGTCTATGTAGACTCGGTTTGATGTTACTTTGGAGCTTTTGCGATTTGCTTCGTGCTCTTTGTGTCTATGGTATGCTATGCTGACATCCTACATTCTCTTTTAACTTTGTGCATGCTGCATCATCACGCGCATCCCACTCGCAGGGCATGCCATTCGACGCAGCCGACGAAACCCACCGATTCGAACTCACCTCAATGGACCCGGACGACTGGGAGGGGGTGGTCTTTCCTCCATTCAGCACCAACAAAGTCACCACCGAAGATCCCGATGATCCTGGCCACTTGACCTTCAAGCACGGTCCCCAACTCTACACCCAAACGCAATACACCGCTACGTGGGGTGTGTCACCATACGACGACTTGCAGATCAGGTATATGCAGGGAAATGAGGTGGCGCGGTTCAAGGTCCCGGATCCCGCAGCGTACGCGGGTACGTCGAGTGGGGGAAGTGGGGCGCAAGTCCCCGAAGGGCGGATCATGTGGTGGGGTGAGAAAGGGTCCACGATCGCAAAGTTCCAAATAAAAACGTGAAACCTGGATTGTGAAATGATTTTCCGAGTATGTACAGTAGGTTGTGGTCAGTCTGAGTGTAGTCTTTTGTTCTCTCTTATTGCGATTTTCTCGTTTTTGATTTTTGGGGGCGTCGGCATAGTGTTGAATCACAAGTTCCTATTATCTGTTCCAAAGAAGAAAATGACCTCGATTCCTAAGGCAATGAGTGAATGGATCGAAAAAAAAATTTCAAACACCTCAACATAACTTGAACACCACACACTGGTTT
>CEMG01178594.1:14866-29331 GCA_001179705.1 Baeospora myosura
CCATGTAGGTAGATAGTTCATCACAATCAGCTACTGACATCCACTGTTGTTGATCTATTCGAGTGGCGATAAGCCTCATTCAGTCTCTCTTTTGTATAATAGTGATATAAGGTTCCATTCCTCACGCAACCTTCGGCTCACCTCCCAACAGGCTTCGGCTCAACTCCCAGCACGCTATGTTTGACTTCAGGGCAGAACATGGATCCACGGAGTCTGTAGAGGTCATCTTGGCTTCTGAGCGCTGCGGCACCTCGCGAAAGCTCTATTTATAAATAGACGCATGGCATCGCAGGGCACCGGTAACGGAATAATGTTCTAAATATATCCCTCTCATTCTCCAGACCTCCCCAATGACGCTGTCATCATTTATGGACTGGCATTCACCCAAAAACGGATTTGCTATAAAGGGCCCCCTCTCCATGTGTCGCTCTTCCTCACTTACCACCACCATACCACTCTAGTTACTCCCATTTTGCACGAATATCATGTCTCATCGGATTGTCCACTCTCTCCCCTTCCACACTCGCATCCCCAAGGATGTTCGCCACGCGAAACATATCCTTGCCCGCGACCAAGCCCGTGCCCAGAAATTACTTTCTGGACTGCATCCTCATGGCCCTCTGCACGTCCATGCGTTGAGGAAGAAACATCACTTCCATCTGGGTCGTGGAAGTGGGAGTACTACTAGTGATCCTCAGGTCGATCCTGCTGCTGGAGCTCGTTCAATCGACGTGACAGATAGTGGTATGTAGATAACGACCTATTAAAGATGCACACCTACTGACCTTCTTGAGCGTAGCTGTCACGTATGTCACTTCCGTTGGCGTTGGCAGTCCAGCCACGCAGTACAATCTTCTCATTGACACAGGCAAGTCTTCCGTTAATGAACAGCACAGCACGGGTCTCACTCAAGGCCTCTACAGGAAGTTCCAACACCTGGGTCGGTGCTTTGACGAAGTACAAGCCCACATCCACTAGCAAGGAGTAAGTCGCGCTCACTTATATAGCGCCAAATGATTGACGGCATCCGTTATCTATAGTACCCGTAATACCGTCGTATGTCCATTTGATATGCACATCTTTCTTGTTCGCTGATCTCCGTTGCTGTTTAGAGCGTCAGTTACGGATCCGGCTCCTTCACTGGAACTGAATGTTTGTCTTACCTTCCTGCGTAACAGAAATATTATGCTTATGCACTCGTACACCAGACACCGACCAAGTCACCCTCGGCCCAAGCATCGTTATCGAGAACCAGTCCATTGGAGTTTCGTCTAAGGCTACAGGCTTTGACGATGTTGATGGGATTTTAGGGTAAGTAATGTCATGTCGATCACTGATTAACCAAAACAATAACTCTATTCGTAGTATTGGTCCTGTCGATCTTACCACGGGTATGTGGTGTCATTCATGTATAAATAAACGAGAACCATCCTCATGTTTCTCTCAGGGACCGTCTCGGGAACATCGTCCGTCCCTACCGTCACCGACAATTTGTTCAAGGAAGGAATCATTCCTGTGGAGTCGATCGGGATTTCCTACGTCCCTACCACCTCTGCCAGCAGCCTCCCCAATGGTGAACTGACCTTTGGTGGAACTGACCCCACTAAGTAAGCGACTAATGACCCTGAATGTTTGACTAGTAAATTGAACGCTACTGATCCAGGTTCACTGGAACCGTCAACTATGTCCCTATCACTTCGAGCTCCCCGGCTAGCAACTATTGGGGAATTGATCAGTCAATCATGTACGGGGACACTGAAATCATGAGCACGACGTCAGGGATCGTCGATACGGGGACGACCCTGCTCCTCTTAGCCACGGAGACCTTCAATGCATACCAAAAGGCTACCGGTGCTACGTTGGACCAGTGCGTATCCTGTCCACTTTTACTGAATCTCGTTTCTAATGCTAGCTGATGACTTTAGGACGACTGGTCTTCTCACTCTCACAGAAGATCAATTTGACAACTTGCAGAGCTTGGTCTTCCAGATTGGAGATGTGTGTCGCGTCTGTCAATTCAGTGTCTCGTCCCTCCTAATCCTCGCATCTCTGTAGAACACTTACGAGCTCACCGCGAATGCCCAAATTTGGCCGCGCCAATTGAACAGCACTCTCGGTGGCAAGGAAGGAACCATCTATCTAGTCACTGCCGACATGGGCAGCAGCCTAGGTGCTGGGCTTGACTTCATCGGTAGGTGTTCAGACTGTCACAAGATGCAAATCTGGACCTAATATCACATTCCGTCTGCCTCTCAGATGGATTCTGCTTCCTCCAGCGCTTCTACTCCGTTTACGATACCACGAACAGCCAACTTGGTCTCGCAACGACTGAATTCACGGACGCTACCACGAACTGAAATGCTACCAGTCTCTGAACCCAGCGTAAGTAAGTGGAGAAGGCTCTATGTTTTGGAACGAACTGTTATGTAGGATACACACGGCGATGTAGGGATTCGGACTTGAGTTTTGTGTGTAATACCAGGACTATATATGATATTGTTGCTTGTAGCGCGATTGAGTGGGTTTCCAGGCCCACTGGAAGGAAATGATGTACACCGAGAGCTGTCAAGGCCACAACGTCCACTGATGTCAGTCTAGGGTCCTTCTGCACGTCAAACCGGATTGAGATTAGGTCAGATCCACTTGGACAGAGTGAATGTATGTATACCTGTGTACACACTATCCGTCGAGCCAGAGATGATTTTAGTGCTCGTCGAGTCCCTATACGCGCCCCAGCTGTCTAAGGCTTTGGATCTGAGCACTCACCTTCTTGGTGAGAGTGCTCAGAGAGGCAGAATGAATTATTGGAATCGATCCCTAAGCTGGGGCCAGTGGGTGATATTACATTCAATTTGTCGTGGTCGTATATTGGAGAACTCGCAAACTCTAGATATACATATATACATACAACAGACAAATCCAGGATTGAATAAAATAAATGCATGATGCTGGATGAAGAGACGATAGTCCGTTGTGTTCGTTCCGTAGTAGAAGGTCGTTGACGTGTCAATAGGTATACAGAAAGTATGCGAAAACGTAAAGTGTGTCGTGATGATCCTCTAGGCGGATCCGAGAGACAAGACAGGCCGAGAGGAAGGCGCCTCTATATCAGTCTTCGCGAATGACGGTGAGGACGGCAACACGACCATCTTGCTCTATACCGTGATTTACGCCTAGTGAGCAATTGAGTGAGTACCGAGCATCACGTCGATGACCAACGACGCATGCTTTCTTACCATTATTACCAGGCTGTAGAAGGTCTGTCCGATATTCCACTTTAGCCTTCCACCACACACCTTTCCAGCTGCTACCGGAAACCGCCCGATCGACGAGCCAGTCACGTCCTGGAGCAATGTTAGATTTATGATCAACATGATTGTCATACTATGAAGCACCTAGGTTATAACCGTCGGGTACAATCTTGTGGTTCCTGGCGGAGGGCTGGAGGAAACGTCAAGTCAGATCTAACGGAATAAGTCATAATGAGCACCTCTTCCTTGGAAGCACTGAGGATTGAAGAGGTGATTAGCAAGACTAGCCAGCAGTCCAGGAATGCATACATACCCTAAGAACCATGCCCCGGTGTTCGCCCGTGTACCATTTTGCTTCCATGCCCGGAAATGATGACCGCCTGTGGAGCGTGAGCCAAGTACTGCGGAACCGAGACAGAACGAACGGACCTGCAAGACTCTCCCAGCATGTCCCAAAGACCGGAAAGTAGTGCTGGCGAGCGAGAAGTTGCTCTGGTTTCTTGCCCTCGCCATCACCGAGGTCTGCGTCGTGAATGTCACCATAATGAAGTCCGAGACACTCCTGCGAGAACCCGATCGACCTGACAACCTTGGTAAGTCCCAGAGTCTGGTGAGAGGAGTATATATCACGCACTTGGCATAGTTGACCAGCCCGTCGTCGCTGAGGACGCTCGGATCTGAATTCCCGGATATGATGACATTGAGAGGCTCTCCGTAACGTTTGGTCGTAAACTGACAGTGTAGACTCCCTTCAGACATTGTCCATAGAGCTATAGACAAGAACTTACATCCAAGAAACGACCGCCGTTGATACGAGGGTCCGCCCATCCGACGATAGCATCATCTTGATGCGAATTCGACGTCACCGCCGCTTGCTCGGGACGCCCGATAGGAAACGCGAAAGGAAATGCGAGGGTGCTCGAGACAAACAGAAAGAGAGTGAAATACATAACGGTCGTGTTCAACAGCCTGAGCTGTGTCTAAGTAGCAGAATTGAAGCCAGGGTAGTGGTCGTGGTGGAAGGCAAGTGGAAGGACGGAACTTAAGAGGCTTCCATCCTGATCGCCATTGCGTCGTGCTTAGTCATCAGGTCATACAGGGCCAGAATTTCTAAGTAACTCTCTCATCACTGCCAACTATATTCCGTACATCCATTTCTTAGAGTACCCACCACCTTACCGTCTTTCTTTCATGGCGTCTCTAGCAGAACCATCGCCAGTTCGTCAAAATTTTCATAGTTATCTGCTGGCATCAGAGGACGACGACGGCGATACAGCCTCCCAGCGCTCGATCTCTCTCTCCTCGCCAGCGGTTTCCCCGCGAAATTCGGCTCACGGCGGTGTATTCTCTCTGGATTCCCATGTCTCGGGAGATTTATCGAAACGCGCATCGCAACCGTACACTCTTGACACCGACTTCAGCTCAGAAGCAGACGACGTGAGCCTGTATACGCACGACATGGGTACACACGAGAGCCCCAACACATCTGCTGCCCCTTCAGTGTTAGAAGAACCCAAGGAGCCACATTTTGTTCCGGGACTGCCGACCTATCCACCCTCTGTACCGCGGGCGACAGACACTGAATCGGTGACCTCGTTCGCCTCGGGGTCGTCACGGAAAGCACGACCGGAATCGATGCTCGTGATACCTTCTGCTGGGCCTCTGGTCCTTGGAATAGCTTTAGTTGATTTTAATCATCTGGTGCGTCGAGTTCAATACGCGTTGTCGTACTGGTAGCTGATCTGTCGAAACTAGGTGGGCCCTAGGATAGAGTATTCCAAGGGCAGCGTCTTCGACGA
This sequence comes from Baeospora myosura, assembly GCA_001179705.1. Taxonomy (NCBI): domain Eukaryota; kingdom Fungi; phylum Basidiomycota; class Agaricomycetes; order Agaricales; genus Baeospora; species Baeospora myosura. Next base: position 19,917 of record CEMG01178594.1, read on the forward strand.
TGAAGAAGTCACCAACATCCTTCCTTTTCTTGCCCTCCCGGATGGTGCTCATTTGGTGCGTTCTTCCCCTTCACACCTCGCAAATGTCACTAACATTGCCACAGAGCTCCGAGGACTATTCATATTTCCATCTTGTACCATCAGGTCCAAATCCGACGACTGTCTTTGGCATCTCGTAAGAGCATCATTATCACCGTGAAAGACTTGTTCTCGAGTCTTACTTGGCCTTAGATGTAACCAACAAATAGCTGCTGCCTCTCTCTTGGTGAAAGGCGCCGATGTGACTCGTTCGACCGTCCAGAAAGCCGTTGTCGTTTTGGCGTCGAAACCGGTTTTCGGTCCAATACGGTAGGACTATCTATCTGCGGCACTTTTCCTCACAGCGTCTTACGATTTTGGGCAGAGACAAGCTCGGCGTCGTGACTACCGCTCTATTCCAACAAAGGTGCAGTAGCACAGCTTGTCAGCTCCTCATGGACTCTAACTGTTAGCTCCAGAGACTTCGGAGAAACTCAAATTCTTGATGACTTTGAGTCCGCTCTCGAACCTTCATTACGAGGACAACTCACTGAGAGTGGCCTTTATATGGGTAAGTTATACCGGTTTCGCTCCTCTCCAGGATATTGAGTTCTTGCGCGTTTAGGCACAAATCTGTTAGTATCCCACTTAGTTCTATTGCTTGCATCGCTGAAGTCGTTTGAAGACGGGAACTAGTGCACACATTCCGTCAGAGAACATTGCTTCTGGTCAAAGCCCTCATTTTGCAGAAACGAGTAAGATATTATTTTCACTTCCTTCCCGTTCCATGGCATTAACGACCGACAAAGATATTGTTCTATGGACATCCAGTGGAACGACTGTGCACTTACCAGTATTCCTTGGTCTCCTTGTTGCCAGGTCAATCCAATTATTGCTGGCTTCTCCATTGCAACAAAAGCTCATCGGTTCATAGGTTTGCTGCAGACTTTGGATGACTGCGGTTCTCCGCCTTTGGCTTCCAGAGCACCGTCACTCTCTCGCCCGACTTCTTTGCGTACTTCAGACCGTAAAAGCATGATGTCGTTCATGGGTTTACCTCTTGACATCTTCGGCAAGGTATCTTACTATTGTCTTGAGACGTTTGTTCATAAACTAATGCTCTCTTGTGCTCCAGGATGCCTTCTTCCAACCATATCTTCCATTACAACAGCTGGATATGCTCAAAGAAAGCACAAGCTGGCTCTGTGGAAGCACCAACTCCATAGTCACCCAGCAGAAAGAGATTGATCTTCTTGTCAACGTGCGCACCCTTCTATATTGTCATGATCCAGTGCTTACGTCTATGCACTTGTACAGATCGAGACTGGAGTCTTTGAGTTCCGTGATCCCAAGTTGGAGCGTACAGTTGGGTTGACACCGGCGGACAGGAAATGGATGGATGATATTGTAAAAGATGTCAATGATGGCTGGAACGACGACGATCCTACGCGCCCTACTGGAATGCAGTGCGTACTATCTCACTTTGATTCTCATTATGACGTCTCAAGAACAACATCAGATTCAGAGGCAGTGATGATTATCTGCGCACAAAGGTCCATTCGAGTACCCGTTTTCGTTGACCGTTCCCGTGCTAACCGATAGTATCTAGTTCGAAGAGTACATCTCAGCTGCCCTAGCGACCGTCAAGTACCGGGACTTCACGGCGAAAGGTGAAGGAAGCGGCGTGATCATAACTGGGGGGGCTGGTTCGTCATCCCCTTGGGAAGGTGAATATTTTGCTTACATCATTATCTCCTGATTATCCAGGAGGTGACGCAAGTTCTATCGAAGACTTCAATCCCCAGTGGATCTCGGAGTTCACGCGTACAAATGCGTACGAAGTCTGGGAAAGAATCACTGATCCTTTGCTATTTGATATCGTGGAACCTCGGTTAGTGGTTGGCAGTATTCTGGGTGAACGAACCCCTACTCAATGCCGTGATTTACAGACACCCATGCAATGAGAAGCCGTCAGTTGTCGCTGACATAGGTCTTCGACTTCAAGAAGGAATCCAAGAGTTGAAGCTGGAACAGCAACTAGCTCCTGCTCGTGAAGCCGTTGCACGGACATTGACTACGGGATCAGCAAACTTCTTCAAGGCTGTTGAAGGCGTTCGTGGACGATGGGCACAGCGTGCTAACTCAAGTTCTTCATCGTTAAGCGAAGATCAGAAAGTTTCTCGTTCAAGCACACCAATTGAAGTGACGAAGGCAGACCTCGAAGGATCGGAGCCTTCTCCGCCGGCTCCTCATACTGCGCGACCTTTACTGTTGGGGAAGCATTCGTCTATAGAGCCGACTCCTAGCGCGCCTGCGGCTCCTGCTAAACCTAACCTCTCCTCATGGGGTGCGGGCATCGGGTCGTTCCTCTCAACTCGTGCGCCGAGATTCTCACTACCGAGGGTCGGGAAAGTTGCCGAAGAAAGCACTCCAGCACAGTCTTCGACTTCTTCCGACAGCGCCCCACCTCCACCTCCAGTATCAAAGAGCTCTACAACCGTTACCTCGCCTCCCCCAATTTCGAAGTCGCCTACCGTGACTACTTCGCCACTTCCAGTACCAAAATCACCGGGATACACTACTTTCACTTCCTCCCCATCAGCTGTCTCCCCAACGTTGCCTTTGAGATCACCAAATGGCAGTGCCTTTGCCCCCCGCTCTCCCGTTTCACCCAGATCGCCGGTCGAGATGCCAGATAGCCTCTCATCGGCACCAATCAGCCCTAAAACAACTGGGTACACTACCATCTCCACATCTCCACCTGCGATCTCCACATCTCCTACATCATCTTCGAAGTCGGCGAAGGATGACAGGTATACGTCGTATTCGCCCTACTCGCCCAAACTGCCATGGCAGATATCAGCCGCTAGCCGGGTGACCGATACCTCGAGCGCAGAACTCGGCGCAGGCGAGGCAGATTCATCGGAAGGAAAGTCGCCGGCCGACAAAGATGAGACCTTTGCGGTGGCTCTATGATAGTCGTTGGCATAATAACATAGTTGTACACAGGATGTTTTACGTGCAGGGTGCGCTGAGCGGTAGTACGATATATATTTAATTCTCGCCTGGACCATTAATGTTATCTTTGGACGTGTGGTGGATTGCGCGCCCTTGGTGGCTTTGAGTCAGTACAGTGCCATAGTTTATATTACAAAGCGTCTCAGATTCTATAATCCGACGCAATAGTGATACACAGAAAGATACCAGAGACTATCCTACCTTCACACTCCGACAGCCTCTGGTCGTAAGTGCTCGAAAGGATGTCCATACCGTTCAACCATCGCGCGTCCATACGCCTCAGCACGCTTTCGCCCCACCTCCAGCCGCGGATCCCGCCGGTTCCACTGCTCGTGGTCAAGGAACACGGGGCGGAAGCGCATTGGCGGCTCCTCGTCCTCCTCCTCGTCCTCGACGGCAGAGAAGATCGGGCTAGGGACCCTGTCCACAGCGACATCAACGTCCATCGCCTCTGGTCCCGCGAGTGTGGCGGTATGGGCCCGCGTTCTCGGGGGAGGCTGGGTGTGGCGAGGCGTGGAGGGGAAAAGAGATTTTGGAGTCATGGGAGGTATTTTGTGGGACGATGAAGGAGTCGGCACCGTATCGAGTGTCACGCGAGAAGACGATGGGGTGGGTGCTGAAAGGTCCAGTTTGCGTTTCTTGGTGGGCGTCTCCAGGGTCTCGACGTCGGCCATCTCAACATCGCCAACAGGGCCTTCCACTGTGGTTTTTCGCTTCTGTGGGGAGTCCCTGGTGGGCAGAACGCGGAGCGGCTTCTTCGTGGGTGATTTGCGAGGAGACGGGGTGGGTGTCGCAGTGATTTGAGTGGGTGGCAGACCCCGACTAATACGATCAAGCTCGGTGGCGATCAGGCGCTTGGTTGATTCTCCGTGCCTTTGGAGGGCAGCGTGGGTACTCTGGAAATCCGCTCGCAAGACTTTGTGCTTCTTGGCGAAGGCGTCTTTGGAGATCATGCCTGTTCCCTGGGTGAGATCGTCAAAAAGGCGCCGATACTGGTCATCAAACATAACACACCAGTATCTGACTGAAAATCCAGAAGACAATCGCGTACTTCACGCTCTCGTTCCCCGTGGGCAGTTCAGTGAGCTGGTCTAAGATCTGCGCTGCCTTCCGTATCCATTGCATGATGTTTTGGAGTGGGATGGTAGTAGAATTGTAATCTTCAATCAGAGTCTCGTAAAAAAGGTTGGATGTCGATCGCCGTCCCGTGAGTCCTGTTACTGTTAGCATCACATTCTCCACCATCTTGCAGCACTTGTCGAAGTCAGACGGCTTGAGACATGCCGCCGCCTGTGCTTCTGCTTTCTTCACGTCGCCGTTTTGGAGTCTACAAGCAAATGAGTTTCCAGGAAAGTAATAAAAGCATGAAACTTGTCAATTCACCGTTCTGACGCGATGTAAGCGCAAATAGCTGGTAAACCATTGGTGTATGGACCGAGGTTGTATCCCGAGCCAGGACGCGTATAAGCCTGCGCTTGAAGCAATATAGCCTTTGCTTTTGAGATAGTTTCACTGTTCTGACATAGATTTCGAAGAAGGAGGTCGTCGGTAGGCGCCATGAGTACTCGGTCGTGGTGTTTACTACTACCTGGTTAGAGGCAGAGTAGCCTGGCTAGCAAATCTTTAGTATAGTGATGATAATCGAGAGGCAAAGTCAAAAGTTCGCGTTGGCCGTTGGGCCGTTGGCCAAGGTTGACCAGTCACGTGCTGTCACGGGGCGGCGGCATGCAGGTGTGCAGTGTGCACTGTGCACCCCTATTCTCAATCGACTCTCACGACGACACGTTCCGAATCCCAGCACATCCTTTTGTGGTCAGGAAAAGCCATTATACTGATTCATAACATTTGGTGTATTCTCAAGTCAACATGGAATTAATGATTCCGCCTCCCGATCCACGGACTGTCCACCTTCCCCTCGAGACACTTGATAAATGCGGCCGTTGTCAGAGAAAACAGAAGGATCTGAGCTTTTGCTCTCTTTGCGCTGAGCTACACAAACACGGTGGTACCACATTGTCAATAAGCTCACTGAGGCCTGATGTAGCGGCTTTATTGCTCTAAGGCGTGCCAGACGGAGGATTGGGGCACACACAAGAAGCAATGTGGTATGTCTCAAGTTCTACTTATCAGGTGGTATATATTGCGAACTTCAACTGACTCTCTCGCAGGGAAAACTGATCGCATAGATCTTCAAAGCTTTTACCCGCTGCTATCCTGTCTGGTAGAAGCCTGTCGAATGCACTCAGAGACCCCCATCCATCCCGCTCTCACGCATAAAGTTCTCAATGCCTACGACCCCGACACGCGTCCAATCAAGTTCCCCGATGGCTCTGCCGCCGGTGTCGTCCTTCTGGGTGAACCCTGCTCGCCGGAGGCCAGTCCCGACGACTGGTGGTCCTCCGATATCTCCAGCAAAATCAAATCCAAAACGAAGATGCGATTCATTCGAGAGGGGCATGTCTTGGTCACTTTGACTGCCGTGTGTCTGTCTATACTGGACACGATATACACCACGACCTGGACTCCTGGATCAGACGCGCACCGAATACGCTTGCAATACAAGTCTTCGCCCATAGCCGATTTCGGCATCGTGAGCGGGACGACCGACGTCAAGATACAAGACAAGTTGGCGTATTGGAATCTTACCGATGAGGTTTTTTGGAAAGGCCAAGATCCCGATGACCATTACTGGTTGTATTTCACCACCATCCGCGGGGAGGACATCTTCCTCGACTCTTCAATGTACACGTTCAACATGCGTCTTATGGTAGACGGTAAACCCTACACAGCCGCGAACCCCGTGTTGCCCACCATGGACTGGGTTCCTTCTTTCTTTGTTGACAGAGAGATATCTCGGGCAGCTCCCAATTTGCAAACTGAGCGCAAACGCTTGTCATTCCTTCGCAATACCAAGTTCCACCAAGCGCTAGCCACCGACGACTTCGCTCTCACGCATGATATTATGAAGGACTTCGCAGGGGAGCCCTTTACGGAGATCGAGAAGACGTTATTACATGCGTACGCATCGCACAGCTACAGTGGATTGGAGATAGCCCTTCGCAAGGGTTCATGGAGGACATGGCCGAGCCAGCCTGGCATGGCGATTGATCATCCCGATCAAGAGGATACTTATGGTTCGCCGTCGTCGGATGACGATGATGCGTTCAAACTTTTGAAAAAATGGAACAAGAAGTATCGACATGGTCAAGTTAGTAGGGAGGCGTTTCTGGAGGCCTACAGGAAACGTATAGCTCCGATGCGTTCAAAAACTTGAAAATTGGATGTCGGCATGGCCATATCGGTGTAGTCGTGTCACATACGAAAGTGCGTACGGCTCGGAGTGCATGGTAGGCCAGTTGTCTAATACGGGTACTATACACATACTATAAAGCTTGCAGTAAATCACACTCTCACCAGCTCTCCTGCAAGCCTTCAAGCTTCAAGCGTTGACTGGCAAACGCTTTACAGTAAGGACTCAGACGTAATACTAGGGGTCTGGGCGCGGTCGGTCTCAACTTGAGCAAACACGAGCTTTCTTGAGCTTTCCCAACCAAATCGTCAACAGTCCAAACGCTCATAAGAGCCTTGCAATTCTAATGTCGAGCAGTTCTCGCCCCTGCGGTCATACGGCGCACCCTCAGACCATCTACCTTCCACTTGAAAAACTCGATAAATGTGCTCACTGTCAAAGCCTATCCCAAAACTTCAGTTTCTGTTCTAGCTGCGCAGAGGTATCTCAACGCCGACTACTAATGAAACCAACTCTAAAGCATGCACTAGCGAATCTACTGCTCGAAAGAGTGCCAAAAGAAGGACTGGAAGGAACACAAGAAGCAATGCGGTACGAATTTATTAACTTTTGGTATTTCAGACATTGAACTCCTCTCAGGGAAGACCGATCGTGTAGATCTTATGAATTTCTACCCTCTTCTAGCTTGCCTGGTAGAGGCTTGCCATCTACACGCCGACACCCCTGTGCATCCCGCCGTAACACATAAGATCGTCAATTCGCCCAATCCAGGTTCGCATCCCTCCGCATTTCCGGATGGCTCCTCGGCGAATCTGGTGCTGTTGGGGGGTCCTAGTCCGTTGTCCGACAGTCCTGAGGACTGGTGGCCCACCGGTGCCTCGAATAAGATCCGGGCGAAGTTGAGGCAAAGATTCCTACGAGAAGGGCACGTATTGCCCATCTTGACGGCGCTCTGCATGGCGCTCCTGGGCGAGGTGTACACAACGACGTGGGAAGAAGGCCAGCCAGGGCATCGTATCCGCCTTCAATACAGATCGTCCCCCATCGCTGACTTCGGCATCGTGAGCGGAATAGCTGACGTCAAGACCCAGGACATGTTTGCGTATTGGGATCTGGTGAATGACGTGTTCTGGAAGGGACAGGATCCCAACAAGCACTATTGGTTGTATTTCAGGACCATTCGCGGTGAAGATATCTTCCTCGACTGCTCTATGCATACGTTCAATATGTGCACCATGGTCTCTGCCCAACCATACAATACCGACGTACCACTTATGCCGATGCAATGGGCTCCGGCGCTGTTCATGGACAGAGAGATGTCCCGCACAGGGCTCAGCATACAGACTGAGCATAAACGCCTCTCCTTTCTTCGTAACGCGAAGATTTGCGAGGTGCTAGCGACCGATAACTTCGAGGGCATCCATGAAATCGTGGAAGAATTCTCGGGAGACCATTTCACCGATATCGAGAGGAATCTGCTCTGGGAGTACACTTCTGTTGATGTAACAGGGTTATCTATCGCGTTTCAGTCAGGCGCATGGAAGCGCTGGCCGAAGGATCCTCAGATAGGGCTCGACCTTGACCCCGGAGAGGAGGAGGATCGCACGTCACCCAAGGATGACGAGGATTGGCTGAGGCACTTGAAGAAGTGGAACCAAAAGTATCGTCGAGGAGAGATAAGCCGCGATGTGTTCAAGGACGCCTATGGGGCATGGATGAAGAAGAATGCTCAACAGCGGAAGTAGCAAGTACGTCGTTCTCCTCTGATTTTCCGGCTTTTTTCCAACTACGTCAGCCTTCGAGCACGATAAGGGCGGCGAAAAGAAACAACTCATGTACTGTTACATCACTCATCCCAAGCGTATACCAATAAACTTCGGGTTTATGCTATTATCGGCAGATTACAACGATGACAGGGACACTTCCCCCCTGCCAGGGCATCATTTAGGAAGGTATGTAGGTCCTTGCAATTGCAGATGAGGATGTTTTGCCACGGCAAACGGGAGCTTTGACCAGGGGCGAGGCGGGCTCATCATGAATGCGGAGAGATGCGGAGCCAATATGATCAAGAATCATGCGACCATCCGAGGAAACAAGCTCCTCATGAAATATCATGCTGTCTACCGGGTACCCTGTGTCACCAGACATGGAAGCAGTAAGTTCAACGTCGAAATTTACCTAACAGTCAACTGTAGATGTCGGGTAGGTAGGTAGTACAAAGACTACCTCTAGCTGCTCCATGGCCCGGATCCGAGAAGTCTCGGCAAATTCTTTGCGGTGTATATAATCACGTGCTTAAATGCCAAGCCATCGAAATGCAAACAGTGCCAAACCGACTCNNACCGACTCGGGGTCTCTGCAAACTTCTCTCTGTAGCAACTCTGTAGATCTGATTTTGAGGCTCTCGACGCCAATGGTCCTACTTATACAAACCAGTGTCCGGCCTTTCCTTCACGACCAGTATATCTACAGGATCTCAAGACTTGTATAAAATAACGCTGCTCGAATCACAGGACTCGAACTGGGATTTGGAAAAAATTGTTGGCACTGCGTTTGATTCGGATGTGCGGAGAAAAGGAATATCTACGACATCGCGATTCTTCTAGCAGTTGATCCATTGATTTCGTTCAGCACAGGCAAGACTCGACCGAGACCGAAGGATGATCGACGAAGGTCTCCAGAGTGTGAGGTAGGACCTACGGGTAGACGTCGAACATTCAGCTATTCTCCCGTTCTTTGTATTATATATAGCAGGTGTGTGGAGACTATGGCTTCTACAATTCAATGATTCATTACGAGATTGACATTCTTCTTCAGTAATCCTTATGTCCGTCTCCACCTTATTCCAGTTGTTCCACGCAGAAGCCAGACGACCAGGTGTAAGCGTGCCTGTTGCGCGGCATCTTTTGCATCATGCAGGTCGCTCCCTCAATGTCTCCTGCTCACATGGCTATTCTCTATTACGGAGGTTGAAGTTGAAAGGTCGACTACGGCCAACTACGGGATCCGCCACTATATCTGACCGCGGGCAGCTGGGTACAATTGGACCGTCCAGGTGGCCAAAGTCCAATCCTGTAAGCGAGGCTGGTCAGGGATGATTTCCCCTTGGCTCGGAGCCTTGCCGCTAAG
>CEMG01178598.1:8585-25583 GCA_001179705.1 Baeospora myosura
GTGCGCATGCTACATGGCATCGCTTGCCTTTGACATTTTTTTCATACTTGTGACCATGTCCGAAGAAAATTTATCGCCGAGGCCATTGTCCATCCCAGCATTGAAAGCCATCGATCAGCTTGGGATGTAGCGATGACATCGCGAGGTCCGGATGCCAGTGCCAGAAATCGATTGTTGCTCGGTAAAAGTACACTATGTGGGGACACCTAAACTATTACTGTATACTTTACATTAATTCCGTTGCGTAATTATAGAAGCCAGGTTCGGATAGACATAGACCATGTCAGCACCCAGCAGCTTCGTGGTCTTTATGCGTGCATCTCGCGTGTCGTAATCTCGTATCGTATGTTATACTTGCACATGTATAGTTTCAGATGTTCTAGCTGAGGGTCTAAGTCCAAAGAAATTAGAACGAGCAGTTCAGCCGAGACCAGGCGAAGCCTACCTGACGCTGACCTCCTCGTCTACTTCGTCGCGAATGGCTGGTCGTCTGGTGGTTCGTCTGGTGTTATAGAGTGTGGTGAGTTGCAGGCTTGTCGTCTGGTCGTCAGAGCGAGGTTTTGGTCCCGGCAATCGTTGCATGTTAATAATAATGCGGCATTCCTAGCAAAAAAAAAAATCTCAGCATCCGTGAATAGAATAAACGAGGAAAAGCCTACCGTCACAGCAATGAATGTGATCATCCATCTAGAGAAGAGAGATGCCAGAAATCAGATGAACTCTCTCGAGCGGCACAAAAGAGCACATACGCGTATGCTGCACCGGAGAAAGGGAAACCAATGATTGTGTATACTACAATAAGAGCGGAAATGACTGCTCGTTGTGAGCGGTTTGAATAGTGCTAGACGAGGAAGGAAAACTTACGGGTTACAGTGCAGAAGGCAAGTGTGCCATCGCGCATCATGAGCAACACAATGGGTGCACCACCCCATTCTTCCCACATATATCTTGCCACGGACAGAGTCAAAATGGTGACTTGTATGAGCAATGAAGAGACCCTGCATCAAGACACGGTGAGCAACGACTACCTGGAGGAGTAAAAATGAACGAACCCCAGATAAATGAAAGGACCTGATGTGAACAGGATGAAGTCTCGGATCTGGAACTCGGAGCCAGGCCGATTGAATATCATCCCGAGAATAACAGCAATCGTTTCTCCAATTATTAGGGCCACAAATCCGAGCCGGACCGCCCAATGCCTGTTGTAAAGAGCGTAGACTTGATGGAAGAGTTAGTATTTTTGTCTCACATCGAAATGAATGGAAAAACGGCATTCACCTCTCGCCATCATAACCAGTTCGGCTCCCGTCGTCGCAAGGTATGCGACCAGTACTTGACATGTATACCATGTCCTAATAGAGTGGGTATTTAGGGAATGTCCACGCAGAATCTCCAGGTCAATCGCTCGATTGCAGCTGCATGGATCATGAGAAACGCGTCAGGCAAGAAGATAAGAGGTACAAACAGTTGGGTGACTAGTGGGAAGTATCGAGCGAAGAGAAACGCCCATTTGATCCAAGAAGTTGACGGTTTGCTTTGGAGACAGCATTGAAGGAAAGCGGAGGAAGAGTTTGTCAAGAGGACTCACGACCAAATCAATTCGACCTCATCGTCCAAAGTGGTAAGATTCTCCCTGCGAACAACAATGTTTAGTTCGCGTCGAAAGAGTTGGGATGAAGGCCTTGTGATTCACCATACAAGGACGACGAAAGCACCCACTACATCAAAGGATTCATTGTTAGACTGATCGCTGCGGGAGGGAGTTCTAGAGGTACCAACTCACTTGACCCACTGGCTACATCCCGTGTAATTAGCCCTGGCTCGTCCCGCCAAGACATGACACAGGGCTACGCTCTCTCCCACTCCTGGTTCTGGCTCTGGAATGAAAGTACGTACTGGGCTTGCGAGGTTCTCTATGTCGACGAGGCCAGTGTGATGAAAGTGATGCAGAGAGTCTGGGAAAACATACACATGAGTGTTGCTTCGTTCCACGGCGAATAAGCGAGCCATCTCAAAGCCAATGTTATCAAACTAAATTGGTCTAGCCATCTTTAGCGACCGCCCACGCGACAATACTTCCGAGAATACCACCTGGTATTAATAACTTGTGGGTTGATCTCAATGGAGAATGAATTGTTAAATTAAAAGGAATAGGGCGCATAATTGAGTCTTATCCTGGATCTCCATCACAGCGTGCTTTGGAGCTTCAAGCCTACCGACAAAAAATTCATGAGGTTGGTATCAAGGGACAATATAGGAGGACTCAGGAGGAGGCGGGTCTTTCCGAAGGCGGCCTTCTGTATCAGATCGCTATTCTGAGTCTACTCAGATCTTTTTCTCAGAACACACGGTCAAAAAACACGTACATGCATCAAGGCCCATGCAGCGTAGCAGGCCTTCCTCCGAGTCCAGGAACCGCCAGAAACAAGGGAACTTCTTGGGGAGGTCTCACTTGGACTCCCCTCGCACAATGACACCCAGCACTACAATAGCAATCTCGGCGGTCACTAGTCCGAGTCATTATATAGCTCTCGAGGCAGTGCATCACTGGCAGGCGGTGTGATAACCTCGGGGTTAGAGCGTGGCCCTTAAAGCGTCTCCCATCATAATTCCTTTCGACAACAGGCCTTCCCGATTTTTCGCCATTCTGCGCGATTTCTACCCAGCATCGGTGAAAGATGGTCAAACTGGAGCTGCGGAAGCTCATCTTCGGTGGAAAGACATTTTGCTGTTGTCTACCAGTCCGAATGGGGGTCATCACCATGTCGTTGCTGGGCATACTGCTAGGAGGTATCCTTTCTGTTCTTCTGTGGTATGAAGTTGCCAGTGAGTCCCATATGATGATCGTCTGCTGCAAACCTTATTCTAATTACGATACGGGTGCAGGCACAACAACTATGACCAGCAACGAACGAGCAATTTTCGTAGTGGCGGGGCTGGTTGAGACGTTTTTATTCGCTGCAAGCACGCTAGGGTTCGTGTTTCGGTCGCTATTGTCCGTTGTGTCCGTTAGCGGGATCTGATCAAGGCACTCAGATTTGTGGGCGCACTCGTCCGCAAACAGCTCTTCATCCAGATCTACGCCTACTTCACATACTTACATTTCATCCTGAACATCGCGGTGGCCGGGTTCCTATTCTGGATGGTATCAACCTTCACCGAAACTGCCGCGAACAAGGCCTGCCTGGATACCATCAAGGACCCGACTGCCCAACAGCAATGCGTAGGCGCACTACAGATTGCGAGGGGCGTTTATATCGGAATTGCAGCCGCTGTTCTTCTCATAGAAATGTGTACGCTTATCTGCTTTTGCTTTCATCGGGGATCGGTATACTCATGTGCCTACAGATGGCGCTATCATCGTAGCCCGCTACGTGAACCTGATTCAGAGCGAAAAGCGCACTCTCCGTGCTTCTCGTGCGATGGACAGCAGTGAATTTGGACTAAAAATGGTACCACCGAAGACCACTCGCTACTCAAGTCAGGTCGGTAGCGACACGCAGACTCTCCTCCACTCCCCTGGCTTTGCGCATCCAACGTACCCCAGTGATGGTACGGGGGAGTTCAACCCCTACGAAGATGTCCACACTGGAGGACCAGGGCCTTCTTCGTACGCTTATGATGGTCTGCCCGCTGTCGAAGCCGGCTATGGTGGTGGGTCCTGGTCGCACGATGAAATCTCGATCGCAGAGAAAGCCCGATTGAGACGGGAGGAGAGTGAGATGGGCATCGAAGAAGTTGACCAGAACAATTACTTGGATGAGGACGAGCAACGGGGAATAGACACCAAATCAGCTGCTGGGCCGGCGCCTCCCAAGCTGAACGCGAAGGCGTCAGAGGATTTGCCTAGGTATGCCCTGTTTGACTCTCCCGTCAGTCTGCACCCGTCAGAGGAACGTTCTTAATGCATGGATCTGTGGACATTTACTGGGATTTTTGGCTGTATTTCTATCAATCTACGTACTGTAGCGTACTGTATGTAGTGCACATAATGGCATGGACCCTCAGTGGACTTGGTATAATCCGTTCTCTGAGAAAGCATTTGCCACACAAGGACCAACAGGCACAGCTCAGAGCGCCCATGAACGAATCCATAGGTTCATCCCGCGAAAGAAGCTAAGCAGCTCTTTATGACATGCCCAGGCGCTATCATGCACAACGACAGCATATTGTTAACTCTGCAAGTCCTGTGCACCCAATCCTTTTGTGGCATCGCTGACCTTTGTACCCGCAGCTCGATACCTTGTTGTACCAACTTCACACCTTGTCGTTCTTTCTCTCGCCGTCTTTCTGGGCTTTCATCTTCCGCGTCGTGTCACAGTCGCAATGCAAACGACCTAGAGACCTCGATGCATCCCGCTCGCTCATCTTCTTTCTGTGCTCGGTCATCTTCATCAATGTGTACAGTGTCTGGACACATGCGACGCGAGGTGCGGCGCAGGGGAGAGCTATCGTCCTCGACTTCGTTGGCCTGGGTGCGTTTCATTGGTCTTTCAAAATCCTGTTAAGCTGACCCTATGTTGGTGCATGCAGCCTACACCCCGTCGAAAATGCAGCTCATCACTCTGGACTTCACCATTATCTTTCTCCAACTGCTGCTCACGACAATCGCATACGAAGGATACCCTACAGAAGGCAATACCAATTCGGATACCCATGACATACTCCTCCCTATGTCCCCCTCGACGTTACCCGCACCTGCGACCGCTTTATCACCGGAGCACACACCACCGTTTATCTCGTCGATGACAGAGCATACAAAATCGCAGCCTCCGCCTTCCTCGCCGCCGTATATCGTTGATCTGCGGCTCGGCCCACTTCTTACGCGGTTGCGGAGTCCGGCCGTGCCTGTCAGCGCTGATGATTCACTTCTACCACTTCCAACCACCACCCCATGGCCTCTGCCAGCTGGAATGAGATCCCTTATGCGCAGAGGTCAGGCGCAGAGAGGGACTGCGAATCCTACGAGAAATACGACAGAGGGTGAATCTAGAAGGGTTCCAGGTGATATCGAACCGGATGGTGCGAGGGGCGTGGATTAAACTATATGGAATGACACTCTAATTTTATTGTAACTCTTCTTGCCGGCTCGGGAGTTAGGCCATCTGAGCCAATGAGTGCCACAACACTACTTCCGTTTCATCTACAATCCCCTTGAGAACGACACAGACCACAGAAATTTGTCTTCGTACCACTTCACGAAGGCATTGGCCAAACTTAGCAAACTCGTCTTTGCAACTGTCCTTTTTGACATCAGTGTAGGTAGCAAGGATGCATTTTCCATAGGTCGACGCCTGGGACGCGCAGGTCGTCGTTGAATGGAGAGCAAGACGGCGAAGAGGAGTTGTAGTTGGGGTGCTCATCCCAAGAAATGTCTTGCTTAGTCATCACAGCATGGCTTTCGTCTGAGCGACGACCTCCGACGCGCTATGCTTCACATTTTGCTCCTCATTGCCTGCATATGTATTGCTCTTGCCACTGTTCTTTATCTATTCTACTGGAACCGCTTCATTGCGTGGATCATAGGGCTAGTTATCCGCGTGTTGTACTGGAACCAGGGAGCATCGAGCATATGGCTTGAAATCGGTGCGTCTTTCGATGATGCGTGCAGAGAAGCGTTGGTACTAACGCGACTATTAGGCTCAATTCACTTCTCAATTCTTACTGGGAGAATCCTTCTCAAGGACATACGCTACCATTCGAGCAACCAAACTGCCAAAATTGTCAAGGGGCAGATAGAATGGAGGTATTGGATCAGGAGACCTATGACTGAGGATGAAATCAGAGTACCTTTACTGGAAGGCGGTATGAGGCTCTCCCCTGTGACTATGAACTCGCCGCTGAGGCACTCACTACACAGAGAAAGCATCGACGCGCCCAATACCATGTCGGATACAAATCACATTCCAAGGCTTCGAATGGTTCCTCTACAATAGGACTGCAGCATACGACAACATAATCTCTCAAATGCAACAGAATAATCCTAATGACGATAATCACCCGCCTCTCTCACGCCGACAGACTTTGCAGAAGTCGAGGGACGCCGAATCAGCAATTCCCTTGCCCCCTCCTTCACTCCTTGCGGGATCCTTGCGCCTACGGACGCCTTTGTCTGTACAGCGAGGCATAGACTGGGTCCGACGTCAACTGCCAAACTTCGACCCGAAGGACCTATTGCCCTTGGGTATCCTTGTCACGAAGGGAGCCATCATCTGCGGCAATGCGTCTACGCCTAGTTTGATGGTCGCGGAATTCAAGAGCACGGAAGGGACTTTCGGAATCGTTCCCGTATGTGTCCTATTTTATGTTTGAGTAGACCGTATTGATATCCACAACTCGGTTGTAGTCAAGGTCGAAATACGACTTGCATAAACAGGTACTGAACCTGAAGTTTCAACACGCCCTGGTTCGCTTCGTCCAAAATGATGATTATCGGAATCCGGCCACCGTCATAGGAGATTTAGTGAACACTCAGGTCCAAGAGTGAGTCCGTTGCTGAAGATGCCGGTACTCACTAACAAGGACAATCTTAAGACATCCCAAACTGGGTGCCCTATCTTCGTACCTGGCCTATGGGGCCTTCACCAAACTCTGGCGTAAACTACGGCTTTACGGTCTCACAAGCTCCCCGGACACCCGGCACTGGTCGCGGCACCTAAGACCACATAAACACGGCCTGGTGGACGATAGTCCTCCTAGTGTTGATACCGCGACCGTCGAATATGCAATTGAGCGCAAGATTCTGGAGGCACCTACCCTAGAGCTCTCTTACTACGCTGACGTAGCAGGCAAAGTCCCTTCTCTCTCTCAACGAACTGAATATGGCGGCACGGAATCATTTGATATCGGGAACGGAGATGTTGGTCCTGAGTGGGGTATTGACCTTGCGATTCGGAGAGGCTTCGTGCGATATGGACCTTGGGCAGATAGACAACGGTGGGTGTTTACCATTTGTGTGTCAACTTCAAGGAAGCAAGGATACTGATGTGAATGATAGAGCCGAGTTACAGAAAGCTTTCTTTCCACCTACATACCAGGATACCCAAGAAACTGATCGCCTGCGACCCGGTGATACGCGCGTCTGGACAGCTATGAAAGTCTTTGTCGAGCTTCGTGATGATACGACACTGCACTTACCTTTTCGTGAAGCCTCAAAGGTAGTAATATCACACCTATATACGCTGCGTGACTGACGTCTCACAGAATTGGCAATGGGACGGAGTCACTAAAGATACACCACGACCAAGAAAGCGAGAAGCTGCATTGATACACGTCACAGCCGGAGATCGGTCTTCAATCAACTACATTATGCCTATGGTCGCAGGTCCCCAGGGCTATGAGCCTGTTCTAGAGGTCCACCTCGACACTGTCGCTGTTACGTCAAGCTTAAACGACATACGATTGGTCTCTGCTGAATCATGCCGCGTGTTTATCTTTCCTTGCGCTTTCACAAGCATGTGTGCTAATTTTGAGGCTCTTAGATACGGTGCGATTTGCCTTCGCCACTCAGATGGAACGGTGACCGAACCTGGTTACTTGCTATTTCTGTTCGCCAGCCTGTCTTCTACCTCATCCGCGACCACATCAACATGTTTACGGATCTAGGAAAGGACTGGGTATCGGGTCCGCCAAGCGATTATCATCGCTTTGTTCCTGCGATATACATGGTTGAGCTGGATATGCACCATTATGAGATAAACCTCTATGCCAACGACCACAATATCATTGACAAACCATTGATCAAAGAGGAGAATGGTAAGCACATTCCCCTGTACTGTTCCTCTATCGCTGAAAGTCTTCGGTAGCTTTGTTCAGTATTCATGGAGCTCGTGCAAAAAACACCACTACCATCCCTTCTAACGTTTTCCGGCCAGAAAAAGTTTCTATTGCTTTTGATCTTGAAGCTGCAGATCCGTCCCTATATCTTTCTCTGCCAAGGTGGAACACGAATGCACTGCATCTTCCCAAAGAAGGAAATAGTCTAGCCAAATTAGGACTTTTCCGCCTTGGCGGGACATATCTGTATTTCGCAGATGTACGAGAGGATAATGTGGAGCAGCTGAAATTAACAATCACTGTACGTTTACTTACACCATAAACTTCTGTCAATTGACTCTCTTGTAGGCTCGTGATCTTGCGTACAAGCTACTGGGATGGTCAATACGGTATTTCATGGTTCTGCGCGACAACTACCTCGGATCTTTCACCCACTTTTCTACATTGTACGAGTACTTGGAAAAGCGGAGTAACGGTCATACCCTGGGGGATCCCGTTGTTCAAAAGTATCGGGAAGGCCACGTAGGTCAAATCAGCTCGAGAGGGCCAATCTTTCGGCTGAATGCTTCATTAGGCGAATTCACTCCAAGTTGAACTGGCGGTACACGTAGAACGTGGCACTCTTGTTATGCCTGCTGGTCTACCTGGATACGAATCCACATGCACAACGACAGGGGGTGATCATCCTGATCCTGGAATTGGGCCGTCGGTGGTTTTGACCATACCAGGAATCCAAGTGCAGTTTCGCCTGCACGATTACTATATGGGTAAGTTTATCTTGTTCTTTGAAGTCTATGTGGGCTGTCCTGAAATAGCATGGATCAGAACTCACCGCGAACGTTGACACTATATCTGGCCGAATTCGATCCGATTTCCCAGAGCAGATGACTTACATCATCCCTGGAATCATGCAAACAAATGCAGGTTTCTTAGTAGATGGTGCTTGCCTTGTAACCTCTCCTGATCCGCTTTGTTGAACATTTCTTTCAGGCATTGACATCACCGCGAACAGATTATTTGGGCCTCAACCGAGCACCCTCACTTACGTCTGCATATGGGAAATTTTTATAGGACATGTCAGAGGTATCTTTTCTGCGACTGAGGGTGCCATTCTCGCCACTGCTGGGAAAGCCTTTGGGCTCAATTTTACTGATGCTCTGAACGCTCCTGCAAAGGAGTACCAGCCGGAAAGCGATCCTGATTGTGAGGATATTTACTATAGGGTCGTATAGACAAGCTGATGATATGGCAACAGTGACCTTTCTCAAGCTATCGGTTGCGGCTCTCGATGTCACTTGGAAAGCGGGTCCTGCTGCCATGTTATTATCGTTGCCACGCGGTCTGACCATGGACAACAACGACCTAGGAGGCCAGTTCCACAAGAAGCTAACAAGCCTGCAGCTTCCCCATGCTTGTGTCAAACTACTTCTCACGTCCCCCTCAGAACAAAACTCTTGGCTCGAAGCCGCGGAACTCACCTGTGATGCTTACCTCGATATATATGGCTCCCCTGCCGGCTGGCAGGAATTAGCCGATGCACAAGCGGACTTCGTGGAAGAGCAGGATCGGCTCACCGGACGAGCAAGAAGAATGTTCGGCGCTTTGAGACGTCGTACTTCTGTAGCCACCGGTACTTGTCATTCCCTCTGTATATGGTTGCCCTTTGTGACTTTAAAGATAGAACTGCCACCACGCAAGACTCACAGGGGCGGCGTTTATTTGCCCCAGCCAGCTTTGTCGAGCCACAAGCAATACCGTAACATCAATGCTCTTTCCAATTCCTTTCGACACCCCAATGGCCCTGCCGTACCCCGAAAGTGGTCTACTTGGTCCCATTCATCAGAGTCTGGTGATGATGGGCTCTCTGAGGCAGACCGTGACGCACGTCTGGCGTGAGTGCCTTTCTCCTCCTTGTCTTTCACGAGATTAAATCACGTAACAGGAGAACACGAGAAGCTACCCCCATTCCGCGTCCTGTAAACTACGAAGAACGCAACATGAGCAGTGGGGATGAATCCGATGACGGGGACTTAACCGACGCAGATCTTTCCGATAGTGATTGGTCGGAACTTGGTATGAGTCGATGTTGCTCTTGAAAGCGGTAAAACTCACATACGTGCGCAGATTCCTTGAATCCGGAAGCATCCCAATCAACCCCATCGTTATTAAAGCTTTACGGCCGCTTTGTGCGGCACTATGCTACCCGAAATCTGAATAGACCTGCCGACTGGAACGGTCTGCCTTTCATGGTCACCAGAGTAAGCTCCAATTTCTCATTTCTACTTACGTTGGTTTATTTGTCTGACTATATATATTACAACAGGACCGGAAGGCGAAGTGGCCATCTGCTGGTCCATCGTCGGAGCGGACCTACGCAGACCGGCAGCATCCAGGGACCACAATCCACCACAATGATAGAGACACGACAAGCTTTCGTTTCGTATGTCGAAAGGGGCTTGAGATAGCACTTACGCCGCTAGTCCTGCAGGCTATCTCCTGCCTAGAATCAGATATGGAAACAACAGTGAGGCAACCTCGTGCTCAAAGTAGGACTTCCGACAGCTAACCATTGTACAACAGACATCTAGTCCCGAGCTCTGTGTGGATTCCATGATGTCCGGCTACATGAATGGGTTTCCCTCCTCTGAACCATCGGAAGAAAGTTCCACTTTTCTGGACATCCAAATGGCAATCATACGAATACATCTTCTTCAGCACACCACCACAACAAGAGAATCTCATGTCGACGCAGGGTCCCAAGTCAGCGAAAGTCTTCGGTTGATTTCAAATGAGGTCACCTTGCTTGACTTCTCGATTGAGAACCTTTTTGCCGACGGTGTTTTGAGCGGACCACAGGTTGCTTTGTGTGGAGGTTTCGGCGAACTCGCTGTAATTGCGAAGACGAATGTCACGCCGCAAGATGTTCCGACCTATCCACCCATCGGCGTCGTATCCACTCTGGCTCTCAGTGGGCTGCAGATGACGTATGCGCGCGATAGTGTGGACGTCCTCGCGGCCAACATCAAATCCACGCTCTCCCACACGAGTCCGGAACACCTAACAAGGGTCATCTTTGGCCTCGTCGACAGTTCGAGACAATTATTCGCTGTCCATGAGAGATGGAACGCGTATAGTTCTCGGATCATCCCCGCTGCGGTGCATTATGTACTCGAATCTTCTATCGGTCAAGAGGCTATAGACCCATTGTCAGCCATCCAACCTTCGTATCTCGTACAACGCGGTCTTCCGCACGAATTACGGACAGACCCCAGCTTCAGGTTCCTATTTCACCTGCGGAATTGCCTATGGTATCTTCAGGCAAAGGGTTCGCGGCATCTGCTTCCATCTCGTGAGGCGGTGACCGACGACTCTCTTGTCCGTTTGTTGGAAAGTCGTCTCATGATTCTGGATCCGGACGCCCCCAGCGTCTCCCATCTACTTCCATTATTTCCGAATCTACGACGTCCTCACATGCGCGACATGGACAGAATCAAGTATACTTACAATTACGTCTCGCTGCGGGTAGACCAGGCAAATTTTGTTCTGTTGGAACCCGACGGTGGCCATCCCAGTGTCTTGAGGCTCTCCAATACCTCTTGCGGCGCGCGCATCCGCATTGTAGATTTTCTGGAAGCTCTACCCGGATATCGCTCGATGAGCATGTCCCAAGCCTCTTTGCGGCAGAAGGGCGGGCAGCCGACACGTAAAGTGTCCGTGTCATTTTCTCTTGGGGACGGCATGTTGACAGTCCATCCACATCTGATGCGCTTTGCCCAAGAACTCTTGCGAGTGCGAAGACATCACTATTCCGATGCCGCGGAAACTGCATCCAGTCCAAAAGTTGAAAAAGGGGTAATCACGGCGACATCCCTCGATCTCATCGTTTCCGTAAATCATCTTAGGGCTCAAGCAGTGGCTGAAAACTTGATCTTCGAGATCGGAACCTCCAATCTACGCCTCGCCTCTCTTATATTCCTTCGACATGACTTTGTCCAAGACCAGTCTATGAACCATTCACTTCTATTCGAAAGCTGCTTCATTCGCGCGCGTTCGCCCGTAGATGTCTCTCAGCAGAGTGACCAGGATATCCTTGCATCTCTCGTTATCAGTGACGGCAAGCTCAGCGCCGTCACAAGCCAGGGAGCACCTCCCTCAGCTATCAAGGTCCGATCGGTATGCATTGTCGACAATTTTCATCTTCATGTACCACGAAGTGCTATTCGGCTGTATCGTTTCATCGAAGAATGGAGGGACGACTTCCTTCCCACAATGGAGACAGTAACTCAAGCATTTTTATCAGAGTTGAAGAAGGCTCCGTCGAAACGCATTCAACCCTCATCGTCATCCCAGGCGCTGCGGACCCCTACTATCGAGTTACACGTTCAAGTTCGCTCTCTAGGTGTCTTCCTGCAAGTCATGCACGGTACTTGGCTATCGTGGGAAATATCCAGTACCTTGTTGCATTTGAACTCCTCCCGAGGCCTGGCTAACATTGGGTTGCAGTCATCCTCACAGATCTTCTGTGTTTCGTCTCGAACCAGATCACAGACTGCCAACGCGACAAATGAAGTGAGACTGGAGCTTCCACCGGTCTCACTCTCCGGGAGTCTTCATGGAAGCACAGTTCATGCCATCGCTTTAGTCGAGTTCATTGAGGTCAAAGTGAAGCCTTCACATTGGGACACTCTTCTTGCGGTACAGCAGAAGTTTGGCCAGGACTTCAATGATCTCGTCGCGCTAGTCCAGGAAACACGCCAGCGGCGTGTGACTACATCCGTCAAGAAAGCTGCCAACAAACAGAAATCGCGAAAAATAGATGTCTTCATCAAAATGAGAGGGTTCCGTATAGGCTTGGAAGGACTCTCTTCCACCCTTTACTTGGAATGTCTTGACATCGACGGAAGAATGAACAACACACATGCACAGAGCTGGTCCATAACCTTGTCGGATTTGGCGCTCTCTTTGGCTTCGCGGGCTACAACAGAACCTTTGGCCGTGGCGTTCAACCGTAATCATAGATCCGCCTTTGTTATCATTGACTTCAAAGTTACCGGTGGTAGTACCAGTCCGGAAGACCCTTCATCAACTCAGCTCCTGCAGATTTCAGTTACCAAGATACATGCTGTCATGCAGCCTAGCTCGATAGGAGAGGTCGGCGATTTCGTTGACTACCTGCAGGTATGGACACCCATTTCTTGGCGCTATTGTCTCTGACTTGCCTTTCTTGAAGGGGGAGATGTTAGACCGTCAAGAGCAACGCACTCTTGAGCTCGCAGCATTCAAGCAGAAGACACAAAGCATTCTCAAAACATTCGAAGTCAAGATCCAAGATGTTGAGTCTGAAGAGAAACCCCCCTGGCTCAACAATTATACCATCGACATCTCCATCCGCAATATAGGTTTTGCATTTCCTCTGATCCACGATCGCGAACTGGAATTACCCCAAATCGGAAGTCGGGATGATAGTGCAGTCCGCGCCTTCTTATTTGCGATCAAATCCATCAAGTTCAGTACCCAGCGTGGTGTAACAGGGCAGGCAGCCATGAAGGACTTTTCATTCCAATTTGTCTCTCGGTAATTGATCTTCTTGCCATGTGTGTCCTACCCTAATCTCCTTTCACTCGTAGATTCAGGCAGTCTGTTTATAATGACTTTTCGGGCGAAGGCCATCAAACTCGCAACAGGTTGGTGTATCCAGAAATGACAGCGCAGCTTCGTTCTTCTGGTTCCGCCACTGCCAGGAAGGTTTCCATGAAAGCGGATGTTAGCGGATTCATTCTTGACCTGGAATCCACTATCTCGGACTACGTTTTTTCTCTCGTCGATGTGTACAGACGAGGGAAAGATCGCGTGTCACAACTGACTTCTACTATCCCTCGGTCCCCGTCGACCCTGGGATCCGCTGCGGCGACCCTGGAAAAGTCGACATTGCTCCAGAACCAGCACACATCTGTCCCAACCTCAAATCTCTTCGCTTCTATGACATTTCGCAGCGGGAAAGTGCGCATGTTCAATCGATCGGTCATGTCACGGCCAAGGACTTTCGCACATACGCACTATGATGCACCAGACGAGCAGATGCTGGAAATCGGGGCAGAACTATTTCACCTTCCGGTGGTCACTGTTTGGGCCGAATATCGGGCTACATCAGCATCTCACAAAGTTGGCCAAGAAGCGAAACCGTCGATGTTGATCTTCAAAAGTACCGTGCACTCCAGTCAGAACACTCTGCGGCCGACTTTGCTACCCTTCCTCACTGAACTTGTCGACCACATTGAAACTCGCCTCCGGAAAGTCAGCCAGCAGGCGTCACGCCCTCCCTCCTTAGTCGCACTCCATAGCTCGCCGTCGAGTTATATGCAGAATATGCATGAGCCAGAAGCGGTGTCGAGCATGCAGATGAGCTTTAGTCTCCGAATCGATCAGTCCAAATTGGAGCTCACATGCCAACCGGATGTGAACGTCATTGCGGGTCTTCATTGGGACAGTGGAGGCTTTGTTATCAGTGTTTCTCCCGGTGCCCGGAAGGTCACCCTCACTGGAAGTGTTGGTGGACTGACCATAGGCCTGAAGCACGGGTTTCTGAGTGAAGACTGCGTTAAACTCGATGCGCGCAACCTTGCCTTCTCCGTGTCCTTTTCAAAGCTGGATCCGGAAACGACAAGATCGATCAGCTCTGTATCCATTGTCCTCGACACGGAATTCCTCGGAGGCGTACGGTTCTCTCGTTTACAAGATATCCTTTGCTTTAAGGCCGTTTGGCTGGACCGGATTCCCGTCTTCAACGGGCACAGCTCGTTGCCCAAACCTAACATCACCGCAACCACTGACCCCGCCACCATGCCCAAACAGGACTTCACAACGGTGATCCTTGTCCGGGTACGCCAAATCAAGCTTGATGTCGACCTTGGGCAGTCAATCAGTGCCATATCCCTCGACCTTGAGAGCGTCATGCTGCGTAGCAAGCTGACGGAATCGATCAAGGAACTTTCATTATCAGTCGGGGATTTGGACGTCACAGGCAAGGGCAATGTCGGTGGGCATGCCAGCGTGGCGGATTTCGTCTTTCAGACTACACGTCGCACGGAAGACCACGTCGTTGATGGCGTAACAAAAATGCTGGAGCTCCGCATGACCAGTGGGCCTCTCACCGTAGTCCTTGAGTCAGACCATCAGAAGCTGCTACATTATTTGTGAGTGATCTACATTACCCTGGTATTCGTAGACTAACATCGATTTTCACAGCGCTGAGCCATTGGAGATCGAAATTTTTGACGACTGGTCAATGATATCACCTGAGGTCCAGCAGGCTGATCGCCCATTGCAGCTGTTCTTCACGGTGACAAGCCCCGAGATCGTTGCCGTAGCCACAGTGGGCACCATACCCAAGCTAATTTCATACGCCAACAAGTTCAAGGCCAATCTGGCCGCCCAACGCGAGGGTGCCAGTCGGGAATCCACGACGTTCCGGGGCACTCGATCACCAAAGCCAGATAATCCTCTATCTACCGTCGCTGAAGCCATGCTTCACTCTGCTCGAACACGCTTCAGTGAAGCTGAAAGTGGACTTTCGTATATCATTCGACAGCACATGAGCCTTAGGCTTGACATGCTTCGACTGGTCGTCTTTCCTCGAAGTATGGGCGATCCTGAAATCGCCCAATTTATCGGCCGACATGTCCGTGCCAGGTTGGACCGGGTTGTAGAGTCCGATATGTCGCCGGCTAAGAGAGACATCCATCTTTCGTTCTCCTCCATGATCATTTCGAGGTTCACGCAGATGGGACATGGCATGCCCACAACTACTGAGCTGCAAGAGGGCAAGGACTGGTTGTATTCTGTCCTGAGGAATGCTTCGGAAGCCAATATTGTCGGTCTGCCGTCGATGACGATGCACATGGTCAGCCAAGAGGCCATGGTAGAGCAACAGAGGTCTCTTCAATACGACTTTTATAGCAAATTCGTTCGTGGTCATGGTGTCAAGTATGTCGAGGAGGACATCTACATCACCCTGAATGTCGGCTTATATTCGTGGCTCACACTTCTGAGGAAAGCGTTTTCTCGGGAGATGGAGCAAGTTCGAGCAACAGCCGATTGGAGGAATAACCTCAATGCCCCTACATCGATCACAACATTACGGCGGAAAGGACCGGACCAGTTGAATCTACTTGACCCGCCTAGGTCCGCAAGTCTGCCTCGACCAAATACCACCACCCTATCACCATTCTCTGCCCGTTCTGCTTCAGCTGCAAACCACACATTCGCCTTGCCCTCATCGCATCCTTCCAATTTGGCCTCCCGAGGAAGCTCAGAGGTGCCATTCCCAGGACCGGGAACACCTAATGAAGAGAATGATGGCATCTCGACGCCAGCGCCAGGTCAGCCAAAACGCAAGCCGGGCGGGATCGTGTATTGCCCTCGAGAGCGGCATATCGAGCGCCTCACGATGCGGCAGCTGGGCGAAGCGACTCCCGACGTGATGCACCCGTTCTTCATGAAGAAAGCTGGATTCAGCTTGGAGGACTCTCTGCCTCAGTACGTGAACGAATACGCGACGGTACCTCTCGAGGAGATCATGGAAGTGTTGTTGAAGTTGTACAGCAAGCAGTTGCTCGCCGGTCAGAGCCCCGTTTCATAGGCATGCTCAGCAAATCGGACTTAGTTCAGTGGATCATTTGTACATTTAAACACCCATATAATCGTAATCTATTTTCTAATGAGCTCGTATAATTTGACTTGAATTCGCAGTCTCATTTTTGTCGAGAGAAAGGTGTCCAAATTTGGCAATCGCTTTTTTTGCATGCTGCATGATGAGTCAGCTTTGCCACGTGTTCTGGAAGGCTACCGGCCCGGGTCAGCGCTTAGCGCTTAGCCTCCATCCATAGCCCCTGACTGGACTCTGCTCCAATATCGCGAAGTTGGACGCGAGGATAGCTGAGCGGTCATATACTGGAGAACAATGCAGTACTTATATGGTGCCGAAAGTAGTTGGAAATTAGGCTTTCCAGATTGGTCACTTGAAGATACCTACTCAAGACTACTCACAAATGAATCGCAAAAGTCTGATGTCGATATCAAGATACAGAAGACACGAGTATAACGAGGAGTATAGCGAAATAAGAATATCACAATGGGGGGTAACAATAGCCAAACGATAGCACGAGTGCGAGGAAGAACAACTATGGCAAGAAAAAAGTATGTACATATGCCAGTAGGACAATA
>CEMG01178603.1:0-13812 GCA_001179705.1 Baeospora myosura
GCATGCCTGTGCGTGCATCGAAACTGATGAACACAAGTTACAGCAAACTAGTAGACGCCAAACTTGAATGGTAGAATGAATGTGAGCGGCGACTTCATTGTAGGGTTGTTGAAGGGCGCTGCTTTGCCCGCTGGAATCGTCACATATACCACTGTATGCCCAGTGATCTTGGTATCCCTCATCAAGCGAGCCCAGGCAGTCGATTCGGCTCCCTCTGGGGCCTCATGATCGCTTTCCGGAGAGATCGAGAGGCGGAATGGGGTATCAGTGCCCTTGCCATAGTTGATTTTGACTAGGACCGACTCCACATCCGAGGGATGCCGTCCAGCTTCATGTTTCAATAGAAGGGCTTTGATGTCCTCCCGCGCTTCGAGGATATCGAAGTGGACTGTTGTTTCGAGGAAGTGGAGGACCTGATGGGTATGATTATCCGGGAACCCTGCTATCGAATAATGAAGTGTCAATATCAAATGTTTGAGGGCTGTAAGAAGTGTCCTCACCACGTCGACGAGCACGGACGAGGTCACACGCCAGTCGATGACCGTCCTTCCAATCGTCTTTCTGACATTTGCGGGAACAGTAGATAACGGTGTGGCATCTTGAACACCACATTTTGCGAAGATCAGGTTCGGACTTCTTGGGCTCCAAAGGATGTGGACACTGATATGACACAAGATCAGCTTCAAGGCGCATCAACGATTGGTAAGAATACTCTTGACCTTCTTATTCGAACACAAATTATAGCGGGCGGGTATGTATACGTCCGACTTCCATCTTCTCCGCCGGAGTGCCTCATCTTTGAGCATTGTCCACGACTCCCATAAGTCTTTGTTCTTCTCTGAGTCAAGCTCAAGACCCCGACTCTCCACGGTCTTGATTGACCTGATAGCTCCTTGCAAGATGAAAGGATAGAGTAGATGTGCCCTGATGCTGTTTAAAAGTGCGACGAAGAGGACTTGAAGCCGAGATTCAAGGCGCCCTTTCTCAGAGAGTATCTGGGGTTTGGGTGACAGGAATCGACGCGACTTGAAGATAGATATGATGAGCCGACCTTCGATGGCTTCGGCGACCCAAGTTGGACCACTATCGCAACACTTCAAAAAGTAACCAGTGCACACCTCCAAAGATAGCTCCATTTCCGACATCTCGTCTTCAGTATAGATCATGGTCTGCCGCCTATGAGATGTTAAGTCGGCCATTACCGAGGCGAATATCGGTGTCGACCTCCGGGCCAGTAAGGAGCGAAAGAAGCGATCGGAATCCTGTGAGCATATTACAACAATATGGAGTGCAGCTTTGAGACCCAAATGGAAGTAAGGTGTGTGAGCCTGTTTTGATAGTCGTGTTATACCGTCCAAAAGGACAGTAACGGCCTCATAGTTTGACGCCTCCATGTAACGTATGAATCGCTGCATCATCGTGGGCTTTGGCGGCCTGGAGTCTTTGCTGAGAAGTTTGCGCAACGCATCTATGATGAAGTTCATCCGCCGATGATAAACAGGACTGGCCGCCTCGAGGAGCCAAATCCGTGCCATCATAGGTACCAAAAATGGTACTGAATCTAGAAGAGACTCATACTCCGTGGCAGGGGCGACATCGGCGAAAAAGAAGAGCACCATATCGTAAACTTCCTGCCGGTACTCATCAAGCCCGCCTTCTCGAGTGCCAACATAGTCTTTGTCCACCCAGCCTCCAAATAATTCCACCCATGCCCATAGCGTCAACCAGTTCTCCCGACAAAAACGCACAACCACATCGCGAAAACCAAGGGTCACGTCTGCTTGCCATTGGGCGCGACGGACGATGGTGAGGGAGGAAAGGGCAAGGCGAACACGGGTGTCTGGGCTCCGAGTCTTGGGATTCGAGTCCTTTGGAATGTTTTTACGGTTGATGTGTCGAAGAATGATTGGGAATAGATCGAGCAGTTGGGCATCTGAAAGTCGATCGGAAACAAATGACAACTCATCCAGAGCAGATGCTGAACCTGCCAAAGCGGCACTATACAAACCCTGCAAGTGAACGACAAGGCAGTGTGAGGATGTGATACTCAACATACAGTACAAGTATCATTCACCTCATAGATGCCAGACCACATCGATTTCCCGCTGGCAGGTAATTACAGCCACTGGCTCAGAGGATCTGCGCACCAAACTTTGCGAAATGTGGGGCGATGACCACTTCGATAGGGCACTATAAGTAGGGCGAAGTTAAACGTCGAACGTTGGGACGAGTGTACATAATAGCCTTCCGTAGGCAAGAGGAGGATACGATTATTTCTGTTCAGTCCGATTCTGACTCCGCTGACGGCCCGGGACCCCGAAAAGGCCAATCAGGCCTAGGATTCAGGGTCTCAGCGGCCTTCCCGTCGCAACCAGTGCCAACCACATACATGGAAACAAGTTCGACAGCGTAGTGAGAGATAGTGAGCTTATCCTCACGAAAGTAGCAGTACGGTAATCAAATGGCACCCAACCGGCCCGAAAATCTCGATACATGGAGACAAGGAACTTGAACTCGCGACAGATCTCGCGACCGAGCAAGTTTTCAATGGAACAAATGACAAGCAGAGACCGTAGCATCAGAAAAATTCGAAAAGGTGAGCAAACAATCAAAGGTAGCAATCAAAACTTGAACGGTATAGTGAATGTAAGCGGCCCCGGTAACGTAGGGTCGTCCAATGGCCCCGCTTCACCAGATGGAATCGTCGCATACACCAATGCGTGCCCTTTGTGTGCCGCGTCCTCAAGAAAGCGAACCCATGCGAATTCATCCTCTCCTTTCGCCAACACATGCTCGCTTGCTCGGACAGACACAGGTGTCACTGGGATGCGTCTATAGTCCCACTGGACAACGGTTGGCTCAAATATGGAACGCCCAGAGCTAAAATCAGCTTGAAGTGCTGTCGCAAGCTGTACTTTGTTGTTGGCGATGTCAAAGCGCACTGAGGCTTCGATGAAGTGGAGAACCTGGCGAGTATGACTGTCTGGGTATCCAGCTGGTTTATAAAAAAGTACGCCTCAATGACTACTAGGCATGCAGGACAGAGAAAACATTGCTCTTACCGCTGCGGCGGGAGAGCACAAGGTCACAGGTCTCGCGATGGCCTGCGCGCCAGTCCGCTGTTTGACACTTGCGAGAACAATATTGGACGGCGCGACATCTTGAGCAGCAACGTTTGCGTACTGTTGGAGTGGGGACTTGTGCAGGGTTTGTACACTGACACATGGACAACGAATTCAGACTTGAAACTTTTAACCAGACAAACTGCAGTTCTACCCACCTTTTTGCTTGAACAGATGTTGATGGGGGAGAGCTGGTATATTGACGACCTCCAGTCCCATCGACGGATTGCATCCTGTCTTAGATGGTGCCAAGCATCCGATAGTTCGCTTTGGGTTTCCTGATCAAATGAGAGACTCCGAGCCTCTGCTGTGATGATTGACCTGTGTACTTCGCGCAGGATAGATGGATAGAGAATATGGGTGATAACGCTGTCCAGAAGGTTGGCATAGGAATTTTGAAGACCAGATCTGGGTGGCAATCCTTGCGAGCGATGTTCGACGAACTCGGATGAAAGAAAGTCGTGCGACTTGAAGATAGAGATGATAAGACGATTCTTGAGAGCTTCAGCGATCCAAGTCGGACCATCTGCGAAGCATTTTTCCAAGAATTTTGCACACCACATCAAACATGACTTCGCTGCGATGAGGTTTCTCGGACCCGCTGGTATCTCCTGCTTGTGGGATGTCAAGCGAGCCAGCATAGAAGCGATCAGTTTGACCGATCCAGCGGCCAAAGAGGAACGAAAAAAAGCCTTCGAGTATGCCATGAGGTTGATGGTGTTAGCCATGGTTTCAGAAAGCGTAACGTATGGAATCTGAGGTTCCTGAGACAGACGCTCCAGTGTGTCGAATATATGAGAAGCAGCGTTCTGGCGTGAGCCTTCGATGATGTAAAGAAACCGTTTTCGTCTCGGGAGGCAATTATCGGGGCAATCATCGGCGAAGCTAGTAACAATGGTGTTCACCGCTTCATTGGGTATTTTCATCGGGTGATGCACTTCTGCGGATTTGATCCACATTCGTGCAATCATCGGGGTCAAGTCGGGGACTGAATCTAACGTAGTACGAAAGGCGAGAGCGATTGCAAGGTCGGAGAGGAAAAGTGTCACCGTGTCCCACACTCGCCGACTAAATTCTGCATCTCCATCGCCAGGACCCTTTTTCTCTATCCACCCATCAAAGAAGAATTCCAGCCAGACCAAGATCGACTTTTTCTGACAGAGGCCTATGAGTACATCGCTAGACCCTCGACGATGAGCGTCGTGGGAGTAGCGTAGAATGTCGAGACAGAAGATTGCCATTTGGACATGGGCGTCAGGGTTTCCGGTATCTGGACGTGCAGGCACGTTGCATGCATCGAGGTGGCGATGAATGACAGGAGAGATGAAGAGCAGTCGCGCTTCCGAACGAGAAAAAACATCGAATTGGCCGGCAATCGATGCCAGCTCCTCCATGGCAGTCAAATTTGCAGGGATCGAGTCCGCCATAGCGGCGGCTTTCAAAGCCTACCCACAAGGACGAGGTGAGCGTCAGAAAAGGTTTTTGTCAGACCCTAAAAGAGTAGAAAATCACCTCCAAGTGCGGAGTCACCATACTCTGCCAGAGGAAAGCAGCGCCGGGTTCTGTTCGCGTTTCTAGCAAATAGAAGAGTGGCTGAAGTCAGGTTTCCGTGTGCGAGCTTGGTTATGCTGCTGCCCGTAGGTTCGCAAAGGGCTCAACTGGGGATGCAAGTTGAAGTCGAGTTTGAAAGTTGAAGAAACAGCGAGAGAATCGAGAATCGTGCCATCCAACCTCACGTGCGGAGTGTATTTTGGTGCGTGGTCAATGGCATGAACGACAAACACCCTCAGGCTCTCCCAGTGATCCTGAGACCGTCCAATACAGACAGGATCCGTTCGAACCCTTATCAACGCAGTAAATTCACTCTGGTACTGCTTCAACGGCGCTTGCCATTGACTTGAACCCCGCGAATTAGTACAATTTTGAGTTAGGGTCTCAGAGAACCCCCAGCCCTGCCTTCAGCTCTCTCTCCAACTCACCAACCCCATCATCCTCGTTCGCGGCACCCTTACCAGCCTCACCAGCATCTCCTTCTTCTCCTGCCGTCTTCCCTTCCTTAACACACCTCTCACACGTACATTTCCCAAATCCCCATGCCTCCAGCTCACCCTGCCGCCACTTGACCCCGCTCTCCGGGTTCACGTACGTTATGCACAGCTCCTCACCAGCGGGTATGGCGCGTTTTGCGAGGAGGGTGATACGTGCAAGGGCCTTGCTCTGATCGAGGTGCCGCACTGAGACGTTGGGCGTGCAAGAGTGATTCAAGTGGGAATGGAGGGTGTATAGGCCGCCATGAGCTTCGAGGTCTAACGGTGGAAAAAGGAACACATTAAGCAGCTGGACAAAGATAGGAAGGAAGGGATTCGACTGACTGAGACTCATCCTGCCTAATCCTTTCAAAAATCCTTCGTACTCGAACAATGCCTTGTCTACATCAGACGGGAGAGGCTTTTTCAGGGTCTTCGCGAGCTTCTTCTTCTCCAGAGGTGTATTGGGCTCTTTGAAAGCCTGAACGTATAGATCGAACGCTTTCTTCCATGTCGGTCTGTCCGGCTCTAAATTTGTACTATACGGACGAAATATGAGCACAAAAAAGATACGAGGAGGACAGCGAGCTTACAAGCTCGCACCAAAGCTCCATTTCGCCCTCTCCTCCATGCCTAGCACCGCAAGCGAGTTCACGACGCCCCAATCCTCCTCGGCCTGGTCAGCGTCCTTCTGAAAGGACAGCAAGACACGACTGGTACAATGTGCCAGAGCATGCAGCGCCATCCACTGGTTATCCTTCGCGAACTTCAGGAGCGGAACAGAAGCTGGATTCTGGCCTGGGCATATCAAAGGATGAGTCACAGCCGCTCTGGAGAGACAGAGGCGCGAGCAGAATATAGCTTGACATGGTGAGGATGGGCAGGAGAGGGTCAAGGATGAACCCGGAGAGCGGGTAGTCGTGCAGAAGGCGCATGCGAGGGAGGTGGCTTGCAGTTCATATATTTCCCTGATATATGCAGTAGATGTAGTTCACATCGACAGCATTTAGGATACGATCCTGAAGGGGGAGTGGACGGAGACGCACCATTCCGGCGCGATGATGAATGGATCCTCTTTCCAAATGGCCTCGCCTTCCGCAATATCTTGCGAGGCAACGAGGCCTTTGCCCTTTTTGTTGTCAAAGTACTTGACTTCGACTTTTGGGGTCCACTTGCTGAGGTCGAGGTTCGGGATGACGCGGGAGGAGGGGTATTTTCGTGCCCCCTTGCCTGCTGCAACAGTGCCGTTTGCATTGTCCTTCGCTGCGATGACAAGGCCCTCGGTTTGGAGGATTTTCCGCATGCGTTTTTCGCTCACTGTCCAGTCGGGGTAGGTTGATAGGAGGAGAGCATGAATCTTTGGGATTCCGAGAGATGGGTTAGAGGATTTCAGTGAGATGAGTGCGATGCGCAGGAAATCTTCAGGTGGAGATGTGGGCATGAGTGCTGTTCTGCGCAGGTTCTTAGAGATTCTTGGGTGCAATTAAAGGCGAGATGAGCGTTCAGGTCAACGATTGAAAGAGGTGATAATGGAGTTTTGGAAGAAGTTTGGGATCTGCCTAATATCGATCGGGAAGGAAGCCTGATCAGGAAAATTGTTTCGATCTCACTGGCGTCATAAGCGCTCGACTGCCTGAGATGAGAATCAAATGCAAGGATAGTAGATAGTAGATTTAGTTTGCACAAGATGTACATTGATATGCAGTAGACCAAAAAATGTCCTTGTCGAATAGGTCCCCTAATCAGCTTTCTTATTGCCCCTTTTCACACCAGTAGCCTCGTTGTAACTATCCGCGAGTCGATCATATTCAGCTGCTTGAGACTTGGCCTGAGACTTGAGTGTTTCTAAGAGGGGCATAAATTTTACGGGTCTACATCTCCTAAAATAAACGTACCGAGGTCCCTCTCCGTCGCCTCGAGGGCCTTAATCCTGTTTTGTAACTCCGCGATCTGCCTGTCCTTTGCGGCTGGATCTACGGACGGCTGGCTCTTGCTTTTCGTTGGGGACGTCTGAGGTTGATTTAAGTGCAGTCAGCTTTGAAGAGACCGACATGAGTAAGATATATGAAAGGAACATGGTCAGGGTGCATGTGAAAGTGCATAGAAACATACCTCTTCCTTGAGCTTGGCGTACTCCTCCTCAGTGTGGATGAGGTCAAGCATGATGTAGAATGTGCGTGTGAGAACCAGGGAGAGGAACAGACAGAATCCAGTGAGGTAGGTATTGCGTTGGGCGCTACAGTCGCTTAACATGAGGAACTATGTCATAGAGTGATGACGTGGAGTTACACGTACTAGAATTTGCGGGCAGCGAAGTTGGTCTCGCTGCGAACATCCTGAGCTCCTCCACCGCCCTGTTTTGCCAGCTCTGATTCAGCTGTGACGCGGAACATGCGCTGGAGGGCATCGAAAAATAGAATGGCCACGAAACTGCGGATACCGTCAGCAACCGACGGCGGCGCGTCGCAGTTAAAAAGACATACATAAATGATATCTTTAAGCCGTAGGCAATCTTTGCCACGATGGGGCTTTCTGAGAAGAAAGAAAATAGTCCCTTTCTGATCTTGTGCGGTAGTGGGGCTACAAGGACGCAGAAAGTCCCCATTTCTGCGGCGAGAAGCATGAATGTGAGAGAGTAGCTACAGAGAAGTCATTAGTAGTGTATTGAAAGAAGAGAAGAAACCGCATACTAGATCGTCATTTTGTTGAAGGAAGGAGTAGGAGGTAGAGTTGAATTTAAGGGTCAGCCACGAATCCTCCACGACGTCACCTCCCCCTCATCACGTGGTGCGCGAGGTACGCATTTCCCCAACCGGAAGGTTGTTCTCACGGGGTCGGTTACGCGTCTTCAGAAAGTGAAGCTTAAATTTCTACAGTTGTCTTTACACTTTTCTCGCATTTGTACTCTGATTGTTCTCTAACCACAAACGAGATGGCACCCCTCAATGTACACATAAAACACGCAGGAAAGACACACGATGTGTCGCTTGATCCTGAGCTGCCTCCGAAGGCATTCAAAGAGGCCGTGTATCAGGTCACTGGGGTTCCAGTCGAACGAATGAAAGTAATGGTCAAAGGTGGTGTTCTCAAGGTGCGTTTCTCACTCGTATATATGTGCTAAAGATGCTCAACAATCGCGATCATAGGATGACACGCCGTGGGCTAAGATTGCCCCAAAATCTGTAGGCACTATACGTTGATACTTCCTGCTTCATTACTCAAACGCCACTAATGTGTGTAGGGCCAGACTTTCATGGTCATTGGGGCTGCGGGAGAGCTTCCTAAGGCTCCTGAAAAGGCTATGGTCTTCCTGGAAGGTGAGTCTCCTCGCCACATTTTTTCTTTGTAATACTCATAGGAATGCATGCAGATCTGGACGACGAGGAGCTGGCTTCAGCTGTATGTTCTCATCCCTCTCAGAGCGCGCAGAATACCGATGTCTTCCTCCGAATAGCTGGTCAAGCCTGTTGGATTGAAAAAGTAGGGCTTTGAATCTCGATCACTGATGTTCGCTGATCCAAACGTGTTCCTCCAGTCTAGGAAATACATGTTACATGAACTCCACAGTCCAGGCTCTACGTGCTATCCCCGAGCTCCAGGTGGCATTAAACGCGTGCGTCCTATGACCTTCTCCGTCGCGACCTCTCATAACCGTTCATCAATTCGTTTTCCTCCCTCATATCATGCATATTCGGTTCATTACATCATTTGCAGACCCCAACCGGCCTCAGGATCCTCATCTACTTCGGCTGTCCTCCCTCCCTCATTGAGAGACTTGTACTCCACGATGGGGCGGACGACGGATAGTGTGGCACCTTTTGCCTTTTTGGGAACATTGCGGCAGGTGAGATTGCTTTCATTTTCTTTCACTAGCGTGATGGACCTCAACATCATGTAGGTGAACCCGCAATTTGGTGAAATGGATCGGAATTCGTCCGGAGCTAGCAGAGGGTATGCGCAACAAGGTTGGCTTGTCGCTTGTCCTCTTAGGTCCGCGACATACTTACATATACACGTCTCTGCGAACAACAGACGCAGAAGAGTGCTACTCTCAGATTCTCAACTCCCTCCGAGACGTCAACGTCCCACCTCCGTCTGGATCCAGCAGTGCTGTCGTCAACACTTCTGGACGCAAGTTCATCGAGCAATATCTCGTTGCTGAGGTTGAGAGAGAGTGCGTCCTACTGCTAGCGAATTTATCTGGAGACTGACTCGCGATGAACTTGGTAGATTGAAAAATACTGAATCGGAAGACGAACCCCCTACAGTCACGAGAGAGAAGGTCATGAAAATCGAATGTAACATCTCGATCTCGACAAATTACATGTCTGCCGGAATCAATAGTGTACGTCTTCCTTCTGCGACCACTCCGCAGATTTCATGGTGCTGACCTTGTGTACTTGCGACAGGCTATGCAATCTACCCTCGAAAAAAACTCTCCTACATTAAACCGGACAGCAGTCTACACGCAGACGAGCAAGATAACGCGTCTCCCAGCGTACCTCACCGTCCACATGGTGCGATTCGCATGGAGAGCCGATGTTGGGCGGAAGGCCAAGATCATGGTACGCATTACACCACTCTCGAACACATTCCCCTTCTGCCATCTGATGCTCTCTGTTGACAATGCCGCTCACATATTTTTGGATTCATGTAGCGCAAAGTCAAATTCCCCACAACCTATGACGCTCTCGACATTGTCTCCCCCCAACTCAAAGAAAAGGTCCTCCCCGTCTCACGGCGCCTACAGGAGATCCTCAAAGAGCGCGACGAGCGACGCAAAGTGCGCAAGCGCAGCAAAGCCCCCATCTCCTCAGCCGAGCGAGCTGAGCAACGATCTCGGGTTGAGACAGCTGCCCGCAACAATATTACGATGGGCAGATCAACCGATGAAGGCTTCGGCCGGGTTGTCGGGGACGCATTGTCAAACCTCATTGTGACCCAGGGAACCGACGCTCTCTTGGCGGCTAGGGAGAAGAGTGAAAACCAAGTGACGATGAAGGTCGATGGGCAGAGCGTGGTTGTCGCGGGAGGTGAACTCGAGGATGAGGAGGTATACAGGCAGAGGGAGAGGAAGGAGCTGATGGAGCTGGTCGGGGAGGAGGTGAGAAATGATCTGGGGTCCAGTTGGACTGGGCTGTATGAGTTGGTTGGCAAGTCGTTCTTCTTATTTCTTTTTGAAAGCATTGTTGATGTTCGCGGCCTTGTTAACAGCGATCATTACACACAAAGGAGCAGCAGCTGATTCTGGCCATTACATTGGGTTCGCCAAGAAGAGCGTCTTCAAGGGAAAGAAACCCACACCTACTCCAGGACCCTCGTCGTCGTCGGAGAGTCAGGATGTCGATATGGCGGACGCCAGTGCGCCAGCTGCCGGTTCATCCAGTACCGTTGAAGAGCCCATCTCAGGGGGAGGTATCAATCCCAATCTGAGCGAGGACAACGACTATGAGGCCGAAGACGATGAGGACTGGTACAAATTCGATGACGACAAGGTGTCAGTCTTCCCCAAAGAGAAGTTGACCACTTTGGATGGCGGAGGTCAGTATAAGTTCTTGTCCCTTCTCTAGCTTGATTTTGACTCTCCTATTTCCATCTTGCAGGTGAAGACTCTTCGGCGTACGTGTTGTTGTATAGGACCAAGTCGTTCTAATCTGCCTTGGGATCTCTAATTGGTATCGTCGGCATGGCATACGTCGCGGACGAGACTCTATCCATAGTATTGGGGCCAATGCGAACGAGGGGAGGCAGAGATATCATTTCATGTGTTTCATGTGATGTACTCCGTGTAGTTATTGTAGTACGAACTAGACGTGTGACTCTGATCATCTGTGAAACACTTGAACATAGTGCACGGTGTTCCGAGCTGCTCTCTCTCGTCTCTCCGGAGGAGGAGGTTTCTCGAAACTGTCTGCCTTTCCACAGAAACTGGCACTGAACGCGTCGTACCCACAAGTGTTCGTTACAACTGAAGGAGCTGCGTCTCATGTCTGCGACCGAGCCCGTCGATTCGAGTGTTCCTACTCAAATATTTTTCGTTCCTATCTTGTGACGTACATACAGATGGTGCTACCGTGACAACAGCACTATCAGTTCAGCACCTGGGTGCATCTTCGGTGCTTCGCTGGAGTCCAATGTGGGAAGCAGGTCCGAGGATAAGTCTGTAGGGGTAGGGGGTGTCATCATCACAAGTAACGTTATAGGCGGCCTACCACCTCGTTCCTCCTGCTCCACCCATCGGTTCCTCTGTTCGAACTTGTTTTCTCGTAACAGATTGCGCTCATACCTATTGTAAGCCCGGAGGGGTATCGCCCACACATCAAGCAAAGGAGGGGCCCGCGAAAAAAGGGTGGAGGTTGTAGTGAAAACGTCCGTTAGCAAGGCGTCTGCATGGTATTCCGACAGTATCTCGTTGCCTTCCCCTCTATATTGAATGAAGTAGGTGCCGCCTGCTTCAAAAATGACAGTGCCTGACGCTTTCCTAGCAGCCAGCGGCCGCGGTCTTCCACGAATACCATAACAACGTTCCAAGAACCATGCGTCATCCCCGGGTAAGCCCTGCCACTTGTACCAATCCTTCCATTTTGGCCAATCGTCGCAAAAATCGTCGCGTCTGGGTATTGTGGGGTCCAAATCCCAGATCGAAGGTTGGGCTGCCCAAGGTACTGCTGCAGCCTTGAAAGGCGGAAGAGGATCGAACCGAAATCTGTGATCCCAGGGCACCCACTCGGGTAGGTTTAGTGGGAGAGGCCGCTAGTGAATCGCTTCAGCATATGCAGTCACCATAAGAATCGGGGCGTGTGGTCTTACCTGTGGCGCGGGTTCATTACAGGGCACGTCAGAGTCCGAATAAACAAGGTCGCGCGAGAGGGACCAGATGTCCGCATTTTGACCGCCAAGATAATCAACTATAGCAAGTTCCCCAAATGTGTTACCCACAACAACTATGCCCATGCTATCATCAAAGTCGAACTGAGGATAGGCCCAAAGAACTGGGAGTGAGGAGTCCCATACAATTTTTGAGTCCTGGGAGCCGATTTTCGGTAGGGCATTGCCTGCCGTAGGAGGTGAAGACACAGAGTATTGGAGCCTAGGGGGCTCTGAGTCATCTCGATAGAAGTTATTGGCGGTCTCGGTGAGCCACATGAGGCCCTGTCCAGAAGTGCGGGTCTGGAGCTGGCACCAGAGATCGCGAGCGGGGGATTCAACTGACGACTTCAAAGAAAGAGAAAACGAAATCTTGTTTTTTTGGGATGCGGATGGCTGCTCTTGCAGGTCGATTGTTATTTCGAGTAGTTGATCGTATGTGAGAAGCATGAAGGTCGCGGGTTCCACGGAAGTGTCGACACGCTGTAGTGATCGTTGGGAAGGCTTGGTGATAGATGCTGCTTCTGCGACGAAGTGACCGTCGGGATACGAGAGCAGCTGAACCAACTGAGGAGGCTGGTCCTTGTCTGGCATTGTGAAAACTCTTACGCATTTGCGAGATAATGCGATCAGGTAATTGCCCCACAAAGATGCTGATACAAGTGAATTCTGTGGTATACCGGTAAGGACAGCGGTTCAGAACAGGAACTATCCACTCACTTCGGTACCAGGTAATGGACTGAGAGCAAACTCGACTGAGGTCTTCCAATTTACGAGATGAGGGATGCTGAGACCATCGCGCATGCCACATACGATGTAGTCGTTGCATAGCAAATGAAGATAAGAGAGGCCGGGTATGCAGCGGAGTTCAGCAAATACAAGAGCTCCGTTTGATTGACGATGCATGCCAAACATGTGCACCGCAGACGCTGGGGAGCTGGAGAATAACGGTAAGTTATGAATATTTTCGAGGGGAAATGTGTGCGGCTTACGACGAGTCGAGGCTGACGGCCAAAACTGCTTTTCCGGTGTGTTCCACATCTACGATACATGAGTTGACGCGAGCTGGTAGATAACATTCTGCGAGAGGGTCTAAGAGTCCCCGTGAGGTTAGAGACATATCCCAGCAGGACATTTTGCTGACAAAGTTGTCAGAAGATGCTACGAAAAGCCACCGTCCATGGACGATTTTCAGCCAGTCTACCATCTGTGGCAAATCCAATCGAGTGACATTCTGCACTTGCATTGCACCACGAACCCATAACTGCCGATTTCTGCGCGTCATCAGGACTAATATTTCGAGCTGTCTAGCAGACAATAGATGGGAATCTTGCACTGAGGGCGGAATAACGAGGCCTGTCTCTGCAATCGATGTTCGGAGAACATCAAGCCACAAGAACTTCGATCGTGATGCTGCACAGATTGCGCTACAAGTCTTCCAGATATCGTGAGTGCAATTTGAATCGGAATATGATAGGAACATACCTTTCGAACATTCAGCAAGTCGTCTACGCCGAGATTGAGCAAGATCAGGACAAGAACGCATTCGTCGAGATCAAGTAAAACAGCCCTGGTCGTCGGTAAGAAAAAATCCAGTTTGATTGATTTTTCAACAACAACTTGAACTGCTAATTATGTGTGTGTGTGAGAGAGAGAGAGAGAGTCAACCGTCAACTGTGGGTCAACGCGGACCGTCACGGTGCCGGTGGCCATGCCGGCCAGGTCCGAGTCTTGTTCGAAGTTCTTTTGCTCATTCCTTCAACTTATCCTTGCTCATTCCATCGCTGAAGACGTAA
>CEMG01178604.1:0-14461 GCA_001179705.1 Baeospora myosura
GCATGCCTGTGCGTGCATCGAAACTGATGAACACAAGTTACAGCAAACTAGTAGACGCCAAACTTGAATGGTAGAATGAATGTGAGCGGCGACTTCATTGTAGGGTTGTTGAAGGGCGCTGCTTTGCCCGCTGGAATCGTCACATATACCACTGTATGCCCAGTGATCTTGGTATCCCTCATCAAGCGAGCCCAGGCAGTCGATTCGGCTCCCTCTGGGGCCTCATGATCGCTTTCCGGAGAGATCGAGAGGCGGAATGGGGTATCAGTGCCCTTGCCATAGTTGATTTTGACTAGGACCGACTCCACATCCGAGGGATGCCGTCCAGCTTCATGTTTCAATAGAAGGGCTTTGATGTCCTCCCGCGCTTCGAGGATATCGAAGTGGACTGTTGTTTCGAGGAAGTGGAGGACCTGATGGGTATGATTATCCGGGAACCCTGCTATCGAATAATGAAGTGTCAATATCAAATGTTTGAGGGCTGTAAGAAGTGTCCTCACCACGTCGACGAGCACGGACGAGGTCACACGCCAGTCGATGACCGTCCTTCCAATCGTCTTTCTGACATTTGCGGGAACAGTAGATAACGGTGTGGCATCTTGAACACCACATTTTGCGAAGATCAGGTTCGGACTTCTTGGGCTCCAAAGGATGTGGACACTGATATGACACAAGATCAGCTTCAAGGCGCATCAACGATTGGTAAGAATACTCTTGACCTTCTTATTCGAACACAAATTATAGCGGGCGGGTATGTATACGTCCGACTTCCATCTTCTCCGCCGGAGTGCCTCATCTTTGAGCATTGTCCACGACTCCCATAAGTCTTTGTTCTTCTCTGAGTCAAGCTCAAGACCCCGACTCTCCACGGTCTTGATTGACCTGATAGCTCCTTGCAAGATGAAAGGATAGAGTAGATGTGCCCTGATGCTGTTTAAAAGTGCGACGAAGAGGACTTGAAGCCGAGATTCAAGGCGCCCTTTCTCAGAGAGTATCTGGGGTTTGGGTGACAGGAATCGACGCGACTTGAAGATAGATATGATGAGCCGACCTTCGATGGCTTCGGCGACCCAAGTTGGACCACTATCGCAACACTTCAAAAAGTAACCAGTGCACACCTCCAAAGATAGCTCCATTTCCGACATCTCGTCTTCAGTATAGATCATGGTCTGCCGCCTATGAGATGTTAAGTCGGCCATTACCGAGGCGAATATCGGTGTCGACCTCCGGGCCAGTAAGGAGCGAAAGAAGCGATCGGAATCCTGTGAGCATATTACAACAATATGGAGTGCAGCTTTGAGACCCAAATGGAAGTAAGGTGTGTGAGCCTGTTTTGATAGTCGTGTTATACCGTCCAAAAGGACAGTAACGGCCTCATAGTTTGACGCCTCCATGTAACGTATGAATCGCTGCATCATCGTGGGCTTTGGCGGCCTGGAGTCTTTGCTGAGAAGTTTGCGCAACGCATCTATGATGAAGTTCATCCGCCGATGATAAACAGGACTGGCCGCCTCGAGGAGCCAAATCCGTGCCATCATAGGTACCAAAAATGGTACTGAATCTAGAAGAGACTCATACTCCGTGGCAGGGGCGACATCGGCGAAAAAGAAGAGCACCATATCGTAAACTTCCTGCCGGTACTCATCAAGCCCGCCTTCTCGAGTGCCAACATAGTCTTTGTCCACCCAGCCTCCAAATAATTCCACCCATGCCCATAGCGTCAACCAGTTCTCCCGACAAAAACGCACAACCACATCGCGAAAACCAAGGGTCACGTCTGCTTGCCATTGGGCGCGACGGACGATGGTGAGGGAGGAAAGGGCAAGGCGAACACGGGTGTCTGGGCTCCGAGTCTTGGGATTCGAGTCCTTTGGAATGTTTTTACGGTTGATGTGTCGAAGAATGATTGGGAATAGATCGAGCAGTTGGGCATCTGAAAGTCGATCGGAAACAAATGACAACTCATCCAGAGCAGATGCTGAACCTGCCAAAGCGGCACTATACAAACCCTGCAAGTGAACGACAAGGCAGTGTGAGGATGTGATACTCAACATACAGTACAAGTATCATTCACCTCATAGATGCCAGACCACATCGATTTCCCGCTGGCAGGTAATTACAGCCACTGGCTCAGAGGATCTGCGCACCAAACTTTGCGAAATGTGGGGCGATGACCACTTCGATAGGGCACTATAAGTAGGGCGAAGTTAAACGTCGAACGTTGGGACGAGTGTACATAATAGCCTTCCGTAGGCAAGAGGAGGATACGATTATTTCTGTTCAGTCCGATTCTGACTCCGCTGACGGCCCGGGACCCCGAAAAGGCCAATCAGGCCTAGGATTCAGGGTCTCAGCGGCCTTCCCGTCGCAACCAGTGCCAACCACATACATGGAAACAAGTTCGACAGCGTAGTGAGAGATAGTGAGCTTATCCTCACGAAAGTAGCAGTACGGTAATCAAATGGCACCCAACCGGCCCGAAAATCTCGATACATGGAGACAAGGAACTTGAACTCGCGACAGATCTCGCGACCGAGCAAGTTTTCAATGGAACAAATGACAAGCAGAGACCGTAGCATCAGAAAAATTCGAAAAGGTGAGCAAACAATCAAAGGTAGCAATCAAAACTTGAACGGTATAGTGAATGTAAGCGGCCCCGGTAACGTAGGGTCGTCCAATGGCCCCGCTTCACCAGATGGAATCGTCGCATACACCAATGCGTGCCCTTTGTGTGCCGCGTCCTCAAGAAAGCGAACCCATGCGAATTCATCCTCTCCTTTCGCCAACACATGCTCGCTTGCTCGGACAGACACAGGTGTCACTGGGATGCGTCTATAGTCCCACTGGACAACGGTTGGCTCAAATATGGAACGCCCAGAGCTAAAATCAGCTTGAAGTGCTGTCGCAAGCTGTACTTTGTTGTTGGCGATGTCAAAGCGCACTGAGGCTTCGATGAAGTGGAGAACCTGGCGAGTATGACTGTCTGGGTATCCAGCTGGTTTATAAAAAAGTACGCCTCAATGACTACTAGGCATGCAGGACAGAGAAAACATTGCTCTTACCGCTGCGGCGGGAGAGCACAAGGTCACAGGTCTCGCGATGGCCTGCGCGCCAGTCCGCTGTTTGACACTTGCGAGAACAATATTGGACGGCGCGACATCTTGAGCAGCAACGTTTGCGTACTGTTGGAGTGGGGACTTGTGCAGGGTTTGTACACTGACACATGGACAACGAATTCAGACTTGAAACTTTTAACCAGACAAACTGCAGTTCTACCCACCTTTTTGCTTGAACAGATGTTGATGGGGGAGAGCTGGTATATTGACGACCTCCAGTCCCATCGACGGATTGCATCCTGTCTTAGATGGTGCCAAGCATCCGATAGTTCGCTTTGGGTTTCCTGATCAAATGAGAGACTCCGAGCCTCTGCTGTGATGATTGACCTGTGTACTTCGCGCAGGATAGATGGATAGAGAATATGGGTGATAACGCTGTCCAGAAGGTTGGCATAGGAATTTTGAAGACCAGATCTGGGTGGCAATCCTTGCGAGCGATGTTCGACGAACTCGGATGAAAGAAAGTCGTGCGACTTGAAGATAGAGATGATAAGACGATTCTTGAGAGCTTCAGCGATCCAAGTCGGACCATCTGCGAAGCATTTTTCCAAGAATTTTGCACACCACATCAAACATGACTTCGCTGCGATGAGGTTTCTCGGACCCGCTGGTATCTCCTGCTTGTGGGATGTCAAGCGAGCCAGCATAGAAGCGATCAGTTTGACCGATCCAGCGGCCAAAGAGGAACGAAAAAAAGCCTTCGAGTATGCCATGAGGTTGATGGTGTTAGCCATGGTTTCAGAAAGCGTAACGTATGGAATCTGAGGTTCCTGAGACAGACGCTCCAGTGTGTCGAATATATGAGAAGCAGCGTTCTGGCGTGAGCCTTCGATGATGTAAAGAAACCGTTTTCGTCTCGGGAGGCAATTATCGGGGCAATCATCGGCGAAGCTAGTAACAATGGTGTTCACCGCTTCATTGGGTATTTTCATCGGGTGATGCACTTCTGCGGATTTGATCCACATTCGTGCAATCATCGGGGTCAAGTCGGGGACTGAATCTAACGTAGTACGAAAGGCGAGAGCGATTGCAAGGTCGGAGAGGAAAAGTGTCACCGTGTCCCACACTCGCCGACTAAATTCTGCATCTCCATCGCCAGGACCCTTTTTCTCTATCCACCCATCAAAGAAGAATTCCAGCCAGACCAAGATCGACTTTTTCTGACAGAGGCCTATGAGTACATCGCTAGACCCTCGACGATGAGCGTCGTGGGAGTAGCGTAGAATGTCGAGACAGAAGATTGCCATTTGGACATGGGCGTCA
Organism: Baeospora myosura; assembly: GCA_001179705.1. NCBI lineage: Eukaryota > Fungi > Basidiomycota > Agaricomycetes > Agaricales > Baeospora > Baeospora myosura. Next base: position 4,380 of record CEMG01178604.1, read on the forward strand.
GGGTTTCCGGTATCTGGACGTGCAGGCACGTTGCATGCATCGAGGTGGCGATGAATGACAGGAGAGATGAAGAGCAGTCGCGCTTCCGAACGAGAAAAAACATCGAATTGGCCGGCAATCGATGCCAGCTCCTCCATGGCAGTCAAATTTGCAGGGATCGAGTCCGCCATAGCGGCGGCTTTCAAAGCCTACCCACAAGGACGAGGTGAGCGTCAGAAAAGGTTTTTGTCAGACCCTAAAAGAGTAGAAAATCACCTCCAAGTGCGGAGTCACCATACTCTGCCAGAGGAAAGCAGCGCCGGGTTCTGTTCGCGTTTCTAGCAAATAGAAGAGTGGCTGAAGTCAGGTTTCCGTGTGCGAGCTTGGTTATGCTGCTGCCCGTAGGTTCGCAAAGGGCTCAACTGGGGATGCAAGTTGAAGTCGAGTTTGAAAGTTGAAGAAACAGCGAGAGAATCGAGAATCGTGCCATCCAACCTCACGTGCGGAGTGTATTTTGGTGCGTGGTCAATGGCATGAACGACAAACACCCTCAGGCTCTCCCAGTGATCCTGAGACCGTCCAATACAGACAGGATCCGTTCGAACCCTTATCAACGCAGTAAATTCACTCTGGTACTGCTTCAACGGCGCTTGCCATTGACTTGAACCCCGCGAATTAGTACAATTTTGAGTTAGGGTCTCAGAGAACCCCCAGCCCTGCCTTCAGCTCTCTCTCCAACTCACCAACCCCATCATCCTCGTTCGCGGCACCCTTACCAGCCTCACCAGCATCTCCTTCTTCTCCTGCCGTCTTCCCTTCCTTAACACACCTCTCACACGTACATTTCCCAAATCCCCATGCCTCCAGCTCACCCTGCCGCCACTTGACCCCGCTCTCCGGGTTCACGTACGTTATGCACAGCTCCTCACCAGCGGGTATGGCGCGTTTTGCGAGGAGGGTGATACGTGCAAGGGCCTTGCTCTGATCGAGGTGCCGCACTGAGACGTTGGGCGTGCAAGAGTGATTCAAGTGGGAATGGAGGGTGTATAGGCCGCCATGAGCTTCGAGGTCTAACGGTGGAAAAAGGAACACATTAAGCAGCTGGACAAAGATAGGAAGGAAGGGATTCGACTGACTGAGACTCATCCTGCCTAATCCTTTCAAAAATCCTTCGTACTCGAACAATGCCTTGTCTACATCAGACGGGAGAGGCTTTTTCAGGGTCTTCGCGAGCTTCTTCTTCTCCAGAGGTGTATTGGGCTCTTTGAAAGCCTGAACGTATAGATCGAACGCTTTCTTCCATGTCGGTCTGTCCGGCTCTAAATTTGTACTATACGGACGAAATATGAGCACAAAAAAGATACGAGGAGGACAGCGAGCTTACAAGCTCGCACCAAAGCTCCATTTCGCCCTCTCCTCCATGCCTAGCACCGCAAGCGAGTTCACGACGCCCCAATCCTCCTCGGCCTGGTCAGCGTCCTTCTGAAAGGACAGCAAGACACGACTGGTACAATGTGCCAGAGCATGCAGCGCCATCCACTGGTTATCCTTCGCGAACTTCAGGAGCGGAACAGAAGCTGGATTCTGGCCTGGGCATATCAAAGGATGAGTCACAGCCGCTCTGGAGAGACAGAGGCGCGAGCAGAATATAGCTTGACATGGTGAGGATGGGCAGGAGAGGGTCAAGGATGAACCCGGAGAGCGGGTAGTCGTGCAGAAGGCGCATGCGAGGGAGGTGGCTTGCAGTTCATATATTTCCCTGATATATGCAGTAGATGTAGTTCACATCGACAGCATTTAGGATACGATCCTGAAGGGGGAGTGGACGGAGACGCACCATTCCGGCGCGATGATGAATGGATCCTCTTTCCAAATGGCCTCGCCTTCCGCAATATCTTGCGAGGCAACGAGGCCTTTGCCCTTTTTGTTGTCAAAGTACTTGACTTCGACTTTTGGGGTCCACTTGCTGAGGTCGAGGTTCGGGATGACGCGGGAGGAGGGGTATTTTCGTGCCCCCTTGCCTGCTGCAACAGTGCCGTTTGCATTGTCCTTCGCTGCGATGACAAGGCCCTCGGTTTGGAGGATTTTCCGCATGCGTTTTTCGCTCACTGTCCAGTCGGGGTAGGTTGATAGGAGGAGAGCATGAATCTTTGGGATTCCGAGAGATGGGTTAGAGGATTTCAGTGAGATGAGTGCGATGCGCAGGAAATCTTCAGGTGGAGATGTGGGCATGAGTGCTGTTCTGCGCAGGTTCTTAGAGATTCTTGGGTGCAATTAAAGGCGAGATGAGCGTTCAGGTCAACGATTGAAAGAGGTGATAATGGAGTTTTGGAAGAAGTTTGGGATCTGCCTAATATCGATCGGGAAGGAAGCCTGATCAGGAAAATTGTTTCGATCTCACTGGCGTCATAAGCGCTCGACTGCCTGAGATGAGAATCAAATGCAAGGATAGTAGATAGTAGATTTAGTTTGCACAAGATGTACATTGATATGCAGTAGACCAAAAAATGTCCTTGTCGAATAGGTCCCCTAATCAGCTTTCTTATTGCCCCTTTTCACACCAGTAGCCTCGTTGTAACTATCCGCGAGTCGATCATATTCAGCTGCTTGAGACTTGGCCTGAGACTTGAGTGTTTCTAAGAGGGGCATAAATTTTACGGGTCTACATCTCCTAAAATAAACGTACCGAGGTCCCTCTCCGTCGCCTCGAGGGCCTTAATCCTGTTTTGTAACTCCGCGATCTGCCTGTCCTTTGCGGCTGGATCTACGGACGGCTGGCTCTTGCTTTTCGTTGGGGACGTCTGAGGTTGATTTAAGTGCAGTCAGCTTTGAAGAGACCGACATGAGTAAGATATATGAAAGGAACATGGTCAGGGTGCATGTGAAAGTGCATAGAAACATACCTCTTCCTTGAGCTTGGCGTACTCCTCCTCAGTGTGGATGAGGTCAAGCATGATGTAGAATGTGCGTGTGAGAACCAGGGAGAGGAACAGACAGAATCCAGTGAGGTAGGTATTGCGTTGGGCGCTACAGTCGCTTAACATGAGGAACTATGTCATAGAGTGATGACGTGGAGTTACACGTACTAGAATTTGCGGGCAGCGAAGTTGGTCTCGCTGCGAACATCCTGAGCTCCTCCACCGCCCTGTTTTGCCAGCTCTGATTCAGCTGTGACGCGGAACATGCGCTGGAGGGCATCGAAAAATAGAATGGCCACGAAACTGCGGATACCGTCAGCAACCGACGGCGGCGCGTCGCAGTTAAAAAGACATACATAAATGATATCTTTAAGCCGTAGGCAATCTTTGCCACGATGGGGCTTTCTGAGAAGAAAGAAAATAGTCCCTTTCTGATCTTGTGCGGTAGTGGGGCTACAAGGACGCAGAAAGTCCCCATTTCTGCGGCGAGAAGCATGAATGTGAGAGAGTAGCTACAGAGAAGTCATTAGTAGTGTATTGAAAGAAGAGAAGAAACCGCATACTAGATCGTCATTTTGTTGAAGGAAGGAGTAGGAGGTAGAGTTGAATTTAAGGGTCAGCCACGAATCCTCCACGACGTCACCTCCCCCTCATCACGTGGTGCGCGAGGTACGCATTTCCCCAACCGGAAGGTTGTTCTCACGGGGTCGGTTACGCGTCTTCAGAAAGTGAAGCTTAAATTTCTACAGTTGTCTTTACACTTTTCTCGCATTTGTACTCTGATTGTTCTCTAACCACAAACGAGATGGCACCCCTCAATGTACACATAAAACACGCAGGAAAGACACACGATGTGTCGCTTGATCCTGAGCTGCCTCCGAAGGCATTCAAAGAGGCCGTGTATCAGGTCACTGGGGTTCCAGTCGAACGAATGAAAGTAATGGTCAAAGGTGGTGTTCTCAAGGTGCGTTTCTCACTCGTATATATGTGCTAAAGATGCTCAACAATCGCGATCATAGGATGACACGCCGTGGGCTAAGATTGCCCCAAAATCTGTAGGCACTATACGTTGATACTTCCTGCTTCATTACTCAAACGCCACTAATGTGTGTAGGGCCAGACTTTCATGGTCATTGGGGCTGCGGGAGAGCTTCCTAAGGCTCCTGAAAAGGCTATGGTCTTCCTGGAAGGTGAGTCTCCTCGCCACATTTTTTCTTTGTAATACTCATAGGAATGCATGCAGATCTGGACGACGAGGAGCTGGCTTCAGCTGTATGTTCTCATCCCTCTCAGAGCGCGCAGAATACCGATGTCTTCCTCCGAATAGCTGGTCAAGCCTGTTGGATTGAAAAAGTAGGGCTTTGAATCTCGATCACTGATGTTCGCTGATCCAAACGTGTTCCTCCAGTCTAGGAAATACATGTTACATGAACTCCACAGTCCAGGCTCTACGTGCTATCCCCGAGCTCCAGGTGGCATTAAACGCGTGCGTCCTATGACCTTCTCCGTCGCGACCTCTCATAACCGTTCATCAATTCGTTTTCCTCCCTCATATCATGCATATTCGGTTCATTACATCATTTGCAGACCCCAACCGGCCTCAGGATCCTCATCTACTTCGGCTGTCCTCCCTCCCTCATTGAGAGACTTGTACTCCACGATGGGGCGGACGACGGATAGTGTGGCACCTTTTGCCTTTTTGGGAACATTGCGGCAGGTGAGATTGCTTTCATTTTCTTTCACTAGCGTGATGGACCTCAACATCATGTAGGTGAACCCGCAATTTGGTGAAATGGATCGGAATTCGTCCGGAGCTAGCAGAGGGTATGCGCAACAAGGTTGGCTTGTCGCTTGTCCTCTTAGGTCCGCGACATACTTACATATACACGTCTCTGCGAACAACAGACGCAGAAGAGTGCTACTCTCAGATTCTCAACTCCCTCCGAGACGTCAACGTCCCACCTCCGTCTGGATCCAGCAGTGCTGTCGTCAACACTTCTGGACGCAAGTTCATCGAGCAATATCTCGTTGCTGAGGTTGAGAGAGAGTGCGTCCTACTGCTAGCGAATTTATCTGGAGACTGACTCGCGATGAACTTGGTAGATTGAAAAATACTGAATCGGAAGACGAACCCCCTACAGTCACGAGAGAGAAGGTCATGAAAATCGAATGTAACATCTCGATCTCGACAAATTACATGTCTGCCGGAATCAATAGTGTACGTCTTCCTTCTGCGACCACTCCGCAGATTTCATGGTGCTGACCTTGTGTACTTGCGACAGGCTATGCAATCTACCCTCGAAAAAAACTCTCCTACATTAAACCGGACAGCAGTCTACACGCAGACGAGCAAGATAACGCGTCTCCCAGCGTACCTCACCGTCCACATGGTGCGATTCGCATGGAGAGCCGATGTTGGGCGGAAGGCCAAGATCATGGTACGCATTACACCACTCTCGAACACATTCCCCTTCTGCCATCTGATGCTCTCTGTTGACAATGCCGCTCACATATTTTTGGATTCATGTAGCGCAAAGTCAAATTCCCCACAACCTATGACGCTCTCGACATTGTCTCCCCCCAACTCAAAGAAAAGGTCCTCCCCGTCTCACGGCGCCTACAGGAGATCCTCAAAGAGCGCGACGAGCGACGCAAAGTGCGCAAGCGCAGCAAAGCCCCCATCTCCTCAGCCGAGCGAGCTGAGCAACGATCTCGGGTTGAGACAGCTGCCCGCAACAATATTACGATGGGCAGATCAACCGATGAAGGCTTCGGCCGGGTTGTCGGGGACGCATTGTCAAACCTCATTGTGACCCAGGGAACCGACGCTCTCTTGGCGGCTAGGGAGAAGAGTGAAAACCAAGTGACGATGAAGGTCGATGGGCAGAGCGTGGTTGTCGCGGGAGGTGAACTCGAGGATGAGGAGGTATACAGGCAGAGGGAGAGGAAGGAGCTGATGGAGCTGGTCGGGGAGGAGGTGAGAAATGATCTGGGGTCCAGTTGGACTGGGCTGTATGAGTTGGTTGGCAAGTCGTTCTTCTTATTTCTTTTTGAAAGCATTGTTGATGTTCGCGGCCTTGTTAACAGCGATCATTACACACAAAGGAGCAGCAGCTGATTCTGGCCATTACATTGGGTTCGCCAAGAAGAGCGTCTTCAAGGGAAAGAAACCCACACCTACTCCAGGACCCTCGTCGTCGTCGGAGAGTCAGGATGTCGATATGGCGGACGCCAGTGCGCCAGCTGCCGGTTCATCCAGTACCGTTGAAGAGCCCATCTCAGGGGGAGGTATCAATCCCAATCTGAGCGAGGACAACGACTATGAGGCCGAAGACGATGAGGACTGGTACAAATTCGATGACGACAAGGTGTCAGTCTTCCCCAAAGAGAAGTTGACCACTTTGGATGGCGGAGGTCAGTATAAGTTCTTGTCCCTTCTCTAGCTTGATTTTGACTCTCCTATTTCCATCTTGCAGGTGAAGACTCTTCGGCGTACGTGTTGTTGTATAGGACCAAGTCGTTCTAATCTGCCTTGGGATCTCTAATTGGTATCGTCGGCATGGCATACGTCGCGGACGAGACTCTATCCATAGTATTGGGGCCAATGCGAACGAGGGGAGGCAGAGATATCATTTCATGTGTTTCATGTGATGTACTCCGTGTAGTTATTGTAGTACGAACTAGACGTGTGACTCTGATCATCTGTGAAACACTTGAACATAGTGCACGGTGTTCCGAGCTGCTCTCTCTCGTCTCTCCGGAGGAGGAGGTTTCTCGAAACTGTCTGCCTTTCCACAGAAACTGGCACTGAACGCGTCGTACCCACAAGTGTTCGTTACAACTGAAGGAGCTGCGTCTCATGTCTGCGACCGAGCCCGTCGATTCGAGTGTTCCTACTCAAATATTTTTCGTTCCTATCTTGTGACGTACATACAGATGGTGCTACCGTGACAACAGCACTATCAGTTCAGCACCTGGGTGCATCTTCGGTGCTTCGCTGGAGTCCAATGTGGGAAGCAGGTCCGAGGATAAGTCTGTAGGGGTAGGGGGTGTCATCATCACAAGTAACGTTATAGGCGGCCTACCACCTCGTTCCTCCTGCTCCACCCATCGGTTCCTCTGTTCGAACTTGTTTTCTCGTAACAGATTGCGCTCATACCTATTGTAAGCCCGGAGGGGTATCGCCCACACATCAAGCAAAGGAGGGGCCCGCGAAAAAAGGGTGGAGGTTGTAGTGAAAACGTCCGTTAGCAAGGCGTCTGCATGGTATTCCGACAGTATCTCGTTGCCTTCCCCTCTATATTGAATGAAGTAGGTGCCGCCTGCTTCAAAAATGACAGTGCCTGACGCTTTCCTAGCAGCCAGCGGCCGCGGTCTTCCACGAATACCATAACAACGTTCCAAGAACCATGCGTCATCCCCGGGTAAGCCCTGCCACTTGTACCAATCCTTCCATTTTGGCCAATCGTCGCAAAAATCGTCGCGTCTGGGTATTGTGGGGTCCAAATCCCAGATCGAAGGTTGGGCTGCCCAAGGTACTGCTGCAGCCTTGAAAGGCGGAAGAGGATCGAACCGAAATCTGTGATCCCAGGGCACCCACTCGGGTAGGTTTAGTGGGAGAGGCCGCTAGTGAATCGCTTCAGCATATGCAGTCACCATAAGAATCGGGGCGTGTGGTCTTACCTGTGGCGCGGGTTCATTACAGGGCACGTCAGAGTCCGAATAAACAAGGTCGCGCGAGAGGGACCAGATGTCCGCATTTTGACCGCCAAGATAATCAACTATAGCAAGTTCCCCAAATGTGTTACCCACAACAACTATGCCCATGCTATCATCAAAGTCGAACTGAGGATAGGCCCAAAGAACTGGGAGTGAGGAGTCCCATACAATTTTTGAGTCCTGGGAGCCGATTTTCGGTAGGGCATTGCCTGCCGTAGGAGGTGAAGACACAGAGTATTGGAGCCTAGGGGGCTCTGAGTCATCTCGATAGAAGTTATTGGCGGTCTCGGTGAGCCACATGAGGCCCTGTCCAGAAGTGCGGGTCTGGAGCTGGCACCAGAGATCGCGAGCGGGGGATTCAACTGACGACTTCAAAGAAAGAGAAAACGAAATCTTGTTTTTTTGGGATGCGGATGGCTGCTCTTGCAGGTCGATTGTTATTTCGAGTAGTTGATCGTATGTGAGAAGCATGAAGGTCGCGGGTTCCACGGAAGTGTCGACACGCTGTAGTGATCGTTGGGAAGGCTTGGTGATAGATGCTGCTTCTGCGACGAAGTGACCGTCGGGATACGAGAGCAGCTGAACCAACTGAGGAGGCTGGTCCTTGTCTGGCATTGTGAAAACTCTTACGCATTTGCGAGATAATGCGATCAGGTAATTGCCCCACAAAGATGCTGATACAAGTGAATTCTGTGGTATACCGGTAAGGACAGCGGTTCAGAACAGGAACTATCCACTCACTTCGGTACCAGGTAATGGACTGAGAGCAAACTCGACTGAGGTCTTCCAATTTACGAGATGAGGGATGCTGAGACCATCGCGCATGCCACATACGATGTAGTCGTTGCATAGCAAATGAAGATAAGAGAGGCCGGGTATGCAGCGGAGTTCAGCAAATACAAGAGCTCCGTTTGATTGACGATGCATGCCAAACATGTGCACCGCAGACGCTGGGGAGCTGGAGAATAACGGTAAGTTATGAATATTTTCGAGGGGAAATGTGTGCGGCTTACGACGAGTCGAGGCTGACGGCCAAAACTGCTTTTCCGGTGTGTTCCACATCTACGATACATGAGTTGACGCGAGCTGGTAGATAACATTCTGCGAGAGGGTCTAAGAGTCCCCGTGAGGTTAGAGACATATCCCAGCAGGACATTTTGCTGACAAAGTTGTCAGAAGATGCTACGAAAAGCCACCGTCCATGGACGATTTTCAGCCAGTCTACCATCTGTGGCAAATCCAATCGAGTGACATTCTGCACTTGCATTGCACCACGAACCCATAACTGCCGATTTCTGCGCGTCATCAGGACTAATATTTCGAGCTGTCTAGCAGACAATAGATGGGAATCTTGCACTGAGGGCGGAATAACGAGGCCTGTCTCTGCAATCGATGTTCGGAGAACATCAAGCCACAAGAACTTCGATCGTGATGCTGCACAGATTGCGCTACAAGTCTTCCAGATATCGTGAGTGCAATTTGAATCGGGATATGATAGGAACATACCTTTCGAAGATTCAGCAAGTCGTCTACGCCAAGATTGAGCAATATGAGGACAAGAACGCATTCGTCAAGGTCAAGTAAAACAGCCATGGTCGTCGGTAAGAAGAGACCCAGTTTGAAGCAGTTTGATTGTTTATCTTCTCAAAGAACTACTGCTTACTTAAGCTGACGACCCTGACCCTGGTGACAGTGACACCTCACCTCCGACCACGTTCCGTTTAAGCACAACAAAGACTTCCCTTGTTCTCCCAAACACTTCCCAAACTAGCCCTAAACATACAATAACCAGCTGCACTGAGCCCTTTTATCCTGACTCCCTTTGATCTCACAAAAGAGATGTTGTGGCGAGGTCTGGCGAACTTCTGAAACCCTTCAAAAACCCTTGTTCCGCTCTTGTCTAGGTGCTCAAGCGCTCAGGCCCAGGGCCGAGGTGACCGAGTTGCTGCCTCATCTTGATATCATTTCTATCCTGGTATCCATGGGACTTGCGTAGACTGTCACTCAGCGGCTCATTTTAGGGCTCTCTCTAGGGTGCACATCACCACCATACACTTGGAGCACGTGGCGATTAAACAAGACATTTTTGGTCAGTAAATTAATGTAAATGACTCGACCTTAAGTCGGTCTATTCAAAACACCAGTCACGCATGTTTCCCGCGATCCGGACCTTTCGAATTAGGATCTCTCCGCCGACGCGGCCTCACCTTTGCCTCGCCACGGTGGCAAGGGTTATCGCAGCGCTGTGGGGTGCAGCAGGGTTGCTGCACAATAGGCCGTCAAAGTCATTTGCGTATGTACGCCACGTCGTGACCGTCCAACCACCGTCACATCGTTTTCCACGAACTTCGATTATTTCCTTAATAAACACCAATCCAGCAAGTCCGATCTAATAAAACCATGGACACGATGCGAAGTTCGAACAAGGAACGCTTCATTTGGCCACTAGCTTCAAGGAAACAAAAA